>VZSZ01004581.1:0-51604 GCA_013398815.1 Ibidorhyncha struthersii
GGTCCCTTCCAACCCTGACTATTCTGTGATTCTGTGAGAGGTGATTTCAAGATTTAAATCGTGACACAAGTAAAAACTAGTAAGAAAGGACTAAAAACCGGAGAAGTGATTTCATATGTAGTGAAACACCTTCAGCAGATTCTTATAAAAGCAGTTAGGCCTGGCAGCCTCAGTTATTCAGAAGTTTGTCTTTGTAGTGAATAAGCAAGAACATTAAATAAAATAGAATGACTAAATTAATAAACCATAGAGTGGGTCTGCTGAAGTCAATTGATGCATGAGTTACGTGTATTACTAACAAATCTAATTAATATATGATTCCACCTGTGACATTATTTAGTTGAATCAATGAATGACACTACAGAAGCCAAAATTGTCTTATGCTATTCCAAAACGTCATAGTGCTACATCTCTTTTGATCTTATATATCTATAATAAATCTATGGCCATAACCGAGTTTAAACAGTCTAAACAAGGGTCTGCAGATGTGTGATGATCCCTAGCAGTTGGAGGTGGAATAGACAGTGTATTTAATACAAATGCTTAGCTTTACAGGGAACAAATGTAGTAGTACAAATGAGATAAATGTGATTTGTTCTCTTTCAACACATTAGCACATCCTATAACAGAAATTATCATCTGTGCTTCATCTATACTTATGTAACTATAAAAATTATTCAACTCCACTAAATTAGATTATAGAAAACAAAAATAAACTTGTCTTATATGTCACTACATAAAATGAACAGAATGTTTTCATACTAGAACCATCATGAATTTGAATCTTTTGACAGACTGAAAGCTATAGTAAAAGGATTGTTAAGAGCCATAACACACTTGCTCTCATGGTAGTTCAGGAAAATGAATCACATGTTTTAAGAAACTGGGGGTTGTCGTAGCTACAACATTCAATTACTGACTTGCTGTTTCCAGATCAATGGCCTTGAGGGAAAGTAAGGTTAATTAAGCCTTAATTCACTCAAGATAAATTGACATTTTTGTCTCACAGCAGTAATTGTCTAAACAGAAAGCTTTCTAGTAGTAGTGGGAGTTAATAAAAAAAAAAAAAAAATCATCTTTATTCCTTGCATCACTAGTTAATAAAAGCTTCCCTGTGTCCTACAAGTTTTAAATCCTGTAGGTATAGCAATAGTCATAATACTTACTTACAATAGTTATCTACAAAATATTCAGAAACATTTAATGATTAATTGTAAAATCATTCTAAATTGCCTTAGAAATTAATCTAAAGCTTAGATGTAAATTCCATAGCTTGAGATCGCAAGAGCAAAAGAGTATAGCTTCAGCTTTACCCTTACAACTTAACAGTTTGTTAATGAATACAACTTTTGTGGGATACAAAGACAAAGTCGGATCATCATAAGTAGAAGTAGAAAGAACTCTGAAGTCATCTTTGAGACCAAACACTAGAGAAAGAAATTCTAGTGCACTTTTATTTTTGTGTTTAGTCAGAAAATTAGCTTCTTCACTTTTTAAAAACTGATACCACTCTAAAAAATCACTGGGTATTCCAACAAATAGAGCATTATACTAATCAATCACTGTTTAAAAAAAAAAAAAAGAAAAAGAAAAAAGGCATAAAGTAAGTGCTTTACATCAATAGCATTCAAATAGTTATGTTACTGATAATTTTTTGCTTTAGAAAAAATCTTTTCTGCCTTATATGTAAGGTGTCATGGATATCATTTAAATTAATACACCTGTTTTTCTGCTCTCCCTGCCTTGTCACTGACATCTGAAAAGTGTGGGTGAAAAATTCTAGCAGTCTGATTTATCTACAGTTCCACTTTTCATCATACAAATTTCAGGGCAAAGGCAAATCAGCTCCATTTTACTTTACAGTCTGAGAAGCGAAAAAGATGTCTCAATTTCTCTGACAATTTGTAACTTGCACCATTACAATAGTTCAAATTTTATTATTGATCCTCTTCTGAACAATGATGTCATAAATACTACACAGGCTATTAAAATTTCACATGGGATATATGAATCTTTAAGGACTGAATTCCATTTAGTGGTCTTAATTGCAGCATCTGTTCCCTTGCTGTAATGACATCAAAATTCATTACAACGTAGCTTCATTACGATGCAAAAGAACATAATAACTCCATTGCTGTATAAAAGCCTTATAGCAAGCTCGATTTCCAAGAAAGATGTGAAAGGAAAATGATTGTTTTTTGAAGAATTATCAATTTGATAGCAGTAATCATTTTTTTCCCCCTTTTAATGAGCCTTTAACTATAATAGTATTTTTGTGTGTAGAAATAAAATGATTTGGGGTTTTGTTTGCTTGTTTGTTTTGTTTTGCTTTAATTCTAAAACTATTCTTTCCAAAGTTTTCTCTAGCAAGTAGAAGTATCTAGTGATCTTTAATTTACTTGATGTTAATTTAGGATCTTCTTGACTAATCTGCTATTCCGAATTTCTAAAATGATGTGATGTTATTTTTTTGTAACAGTCTCTTCCATGAATTGCACGTGCATTGGACATCAATCTTAACTGCCCTCTGCAAAAATTATTAGCTTCTGAATCAAGTCTTTCATATACTTGAGAAGCAAGCAAAGTCACATCTTGAATTTGCTGGAACTGTGACTTCCAGTTCTCAGTGACAGTGTGGACAACAGTGGGAAGCAAGAAATATGCTGCAGGCAACATCATATTTTACTTGCCTGTCAGCTTGGACCATAGCAGCAGTGACAGTTTCCTGAGGTTGAAAATAATATCAGAGAATCTTGCAACAGTATGTTGCCAGTGAGACACACGTTAGAGATCAAGCTTTAAAATCAACACTTAAAGGAAACCTTATTTATTTTTGTTGCTGTTCTATCTTTCCAGGATTGTTCTTTGTTTAGGAAAAACTGAGAAAAATATATGAATATGGTTGAAATTTTAGCCATTACACATTTATTTTGATCTTTCTTTCTCACAGTCTGAAGATGTTCACTGAAATGGTTTTGAGACGAAAACTTCAGTCCTAGTGAGACAGCCGCTTCCCCAGTCATTATGCTCTACCTTTATTAGAGTGAACAAAAAATTGAACCATGAAAATATTTGCTAATCTCTGTCGCAGCCTCAGCTTGACAGAACTTCTGCCACATTCAAAACCATCACCACATGTCTGCATATGTACATAAAAGGGGGGTTGGAGCGAAGTGGTTACTAAAATAAAAGGGTAGAAGGGTAGTACAAGAGAATTTGTATTTAAAATGGAGAACACTGGAGAAACTAAAAAAGAAGGGTTTCAGTAGGTTTAAATATTTCAAAAGAGACTGATGGTTTACAATTATCCCAAATCCACACCTTTTATAAGTTGTTTCTTTAGTATTATAATTATTTAACCAGACACATTTTAAAGCTTCTTAGGATCAGCTAAATATTAGTGTTACTGGGCAATACTTGTCTTTATATTTCTCCTCTGCTTTTTCCCTAGATCCAGTTATGCTCCAGAAAGGACGTCCATATTAAAATCATGGTCCTCTTAAATTTCAGTAGTACAGGGTTTCATCCTCATTCCTGAAAATAAAAATGCAAAAAATTTATTAGTAGTTTTTTTTCTACTGAACTCTTGTTCATCCTGAGACTAGCAAGTGTTTCCTTTATTTAACTTTTGCTGAAGTGGACGAGACTGGACTGTTAGGATGGAAGACTGCCAGGGCTGACAGAGTGTCCCTGGCAGGTGGTAATAGCCTGTTGTCATATGGAGGAAATTTGACTACTATTCAGCTCCATTCCAAATTGGTGATCTAAAATTAGGCATGAAAGTCATGGAAAATCCTAACATTGTGTATGAGATGCATATGCTTCGTAACATATAAATGTGATTATTTAAAGCTTAAAGAATAACAATTATATTTAATTGTCCATGTACCCTCAGTCTCAACTGCAGAGCAAAACTCAGAGTCCCAATCCTGACATTTGAAGTCCTTTAAGACAGTTTAAATGTGGGTGTCTACAAAAAAAAAAAAAAAAAGAAAAAGAAAACCCAAAATAGTGCCCCTCAAAGAAAAATAAGTATGGAGGAATCTTGGTCTCTCCTCCCTTTGTTTCCTGGTCAAGATCTCACATGCCCTTCCTTATTAGTTTTCCATTGGGTTAAAGCCCACCCTCCATGAGGCTTTAAAAATGATAGTGTTAATGAAAAATTTAAAATGCAAGGCTGAAAACTAGGTGGAAGCACTCCTTTGGGGGCCAGCATTGTCTTTCAAGCCCTGAAAGTGTGCAGGCATGGCAACATCTCTGAGGGTGACCACAGATTGCCTGAATTGGGCATTTGTCTAATCTCTCTGGCCCAGACACAGAAGGAGGAGATCTGTAAATTACTTTGGGACATAGGCCTTTGTGCCTCAGGGTCCACTCCCATGACAATTTAAACTGAAATAAGACAAGGTCATTGCAGTCCTGCTCTAACCTCCTCTCCCAGCCTCCCATTTGCTTTAACCATGCTTGGACAGTAAGTTGAAGACTGTAGCAGTGACTGAACTGGTGGAACTATCGGTCTGTAAACTGAGTATACAAAAATGTGTTGTTTTTTTTTTTTTGTCTGTGTATCTCTCTGAACCAGCTCATTTAGTGTCTGACGTGCATTTGGTTGAGGTACAAGGGAATGGTGTTGCCAGGTAGAGCTGGAGGAGGAATGTGACTGCAGAAGGCGCAACATAGACTGTTTTTTTAAAGAATTTTGTTTTAAAGCTCTTGTATATAAAATGGGATGGTGCCTGTTTATCAAGATTGTTGTAAGAATCAGTTCATCATAAATCCTAGTGATGCACTTGGAGACCTCAAGATGGAAAGCAACATACCTGGAAAGCATTCTTCTCAATTTTATTTTATTGAAGTTGTTACTTTCTCTTTATTACAAAACCCTTAGATACTCAAACCTTTGTTCACATTTATAGCAATCCATTTTAGGAGAAGTAACAGACAACAAATCACTACAAAACAAAACAGAATAAATCACATTCTGAAGGAGACGGCACTGAAATGATCTTTTTTTGAACTTTATCCCTTGATTTTAGCAGCTCTGTTAGCTCCAGCATGCAGAGCAGTTTGAATTTCCCTGTGGCTCAGTGGTGCCTTTTAGCAGTTTTTTTTTTAGGTTCTGTCTTCATTGAAAGCCTAATGGGTGAACAGCAGTTAGCATGGGACCTAAATATCACAAGCCCACAGGGGCAAATGACTCACTACAACTATAGTAAAAGGGTACTTAGGGAAAGAATGACAGGCTCTTGGTAAAGAATGTCAATAATGCTTATTACAGCCACACTATCTCACTGAATTTTTTCTTTATTTGTTTTGTTTGCATTCTGGGATGTAGAAAAAGGTTAAGGCAGAGACTGCAAGCTTTAGTCATTTAACATGTTATGTTAAATAAATAAATAAACGTTATGAATCTAAGATATTCCTGAGAGTCCAGATTGCCTTTTGTGGCCCATGCCTGCATTTTTCACTGTCTAGTGTTTTTAATACTTCCATTACTTTATGTGCGGCTTCAGGCATTTTTAAGGAGTTTGATTTCTGAGACAGCGGAAACCCCTTCAAGGTGTCTTTAGATGAGCAATGAAAACCCAAGGAATTAATAATTCTTAACCAGATGAAAAAATGGAAGCTCTTTATGTTACTAACTGTCCCAGAATGATTTCTTTCAGGAATGCTGACTACCTAGTACTGCTCATTGTCAAGTCTACTGCTTATATTCAAGTCAGCAGCTCATAGTGTAAAGAATTAAACTGATGTCCTGGTTTGAGGTAAAACTGGACCAATTTTGTTCAGTAGCTTCGCTTCTTAGCTGGGCCTCTTCTAACTACTGAAATTAACAGCGTACTGTGCAGGCAATGTTCACTCCCTCAGAGTGATAAAACCGATGTTTATAGTTGATGCCCAGGCATGGTATGCGGAGAGGCTCTTGCTTATACTTATCGCTGTAACAGCCAAGGCCAACCAACTTTGTTGTTTGAGATGTTGGAGGGTCAGAAGCGGAAAAGCGTAGTGGGGTCCCACCTGTGGGGAGGAGCGGACAGGCCAGGTGACCCAAAACTGACCAACAGGGTATTCCATCCCATCTGCATCATGCTCAGTATAAAAGCTGAGGGATCAAAGGGTCAGCACTCTTTTTCCTCTCTTTTTTTCTCTCTCGCTCTCTCGCCCTCTTGCTCTCTCACCCTTCTTCGCTTCAATCGTCTGCCTTTGGTCCCGATCCTGAAGGCAGACCCGGAATCCATTTCCCGTCTGCCACTGAGTCCACCCTGAGACTGCCCCAGTGCCAGCCAGTGTCATGACTGTCATCTTGGGAGCTTGATACGGTTTTGTATATATTTCATTATCTCCTCGTATGTTATTATTATTATCTCATTAAAGTAGTTTAGTTCCTTCTAAACTCATAAGTCTCTTTTTACCTCCTCTGCCTCTCTTTTTGAAGAGGGGTAGAGGGGAGTATCTGTCGGTCCCATCTGGGGTCCCCCATGTCCCCAGTGGCTGATTTGGCCTAAACCACGACAACTGAGTAGCTCATAAATCTGGAATAATATGCAGAAAAGAAAGGTTTAATTGCTCAGTACTTGATGGGTGTCTTGTACAATTGCCTGTTTGAAGTCCACCTGTTGCTCCACATCCAAAGACATCCAGGGAAACTTAAATTGCTTAAAAGTCTTACACTTGACAACGTATAATCTGTATGAATTCTTCTCAAGGAATTGGTCTTTCCTTGAAAGATGGTGATTTGTTTTCAAAGATTTAAATCTTCCTCTGTACCAGCGTTTGGTTCTTGACATTTAAAGATGGTTTACCTTCCCATATTCAAGGTAATCAACATGAGACACACCATATTACTTAATATTCAGATTTTTGATTTCTAAATGACATATCCTGAGGGGAGGAGTTTACCTACAAAGTTTATGTTCTCAGAATCATTGTTTTGCATATTCATAACGTTCATCTATTCATTTAGAAGATCACAAGTAAAACTTACATAGTTCAAAACATACATAGCACAGATGAATATTCCAATTTATATGAAATATTACCGGTTCACAGTCATAATAGAATATCCAGATACTACTCTTTGAGCATCCACAGACATGGTTTAGAAGAAGCACAACTGGTTCCAGCTGGAAATGAAATGGTAATATGATTTAACAAATTGTTCAACACTATCTTCTACTCAGAGAAATAATGAAAGTGAAGTTTTGTCATTACTCTCTATCAAAGTACATGGAATAAATGACAAAAGCAGAACACAATTTTAAGATGAAGAAGTTTTATCAAAGAAATTTGGTGTAGAAGGAAGTGTCTAAAAAAAGAAGAGAGGAAAAGTTTTTTCCAGCCTTATAACAATTAACTGAGATGAACCGAGAGGTAATGTGAGAAAAAGTCTGCTTTGAAACGTTCATAAGAAATTGCTGGGACACTGTTCCTTATGGAAGAGTCTATTTGTTACAGCAATATTGGAAATTAATATTACAAACATGACTGTAAGGGTATTTCATGTGATGTCTGAGCAGAGCAGTCAAATAATACAATGCCTAAGCTTCCAAAATGTTTCTCATATCTGAAACTTTTAATTAATTTGTGAAGACAAAGGCAGAAGTAATTTCATGAATCAAATAAGAATTTTCAAAGAATAATGCTTTCATGATACGAGCTGTTGCATATGTCAAATGCCTGTGAGCTCACAATAGACAAATAATAACAAAATTGCAAGATAAATGTAGAATGCTATTAAAAAATAAATTTAAATAATCATGGGAAAAATAGTGCAATGGAATACAAGAAATATTTGCTGCTTTTTTGCCCTGTTTTGAAATACTTATTCATCAACTTAATTGAAATATTTTATTTCAATTTCCAATATTAGAGCTTAGAATTCATGTATCATATTTGAAAAATACTTGGAAACAGGGACTGTGTAGAGCTACTGACAAGACAAGAGCTACTGTGATTTCTTGTCTATCAGAGGATGAGTAATAACATCAGGAATCTCGTCAGACTGTCTTAGAACAAAACACCACCCCCAACACATACACAGTTCAGTCTTTTTTTATATATCTGTAAATAAATCTGACAATCATGAAAAAGCGAGACCTGCCATATAAATGACTCTGTTATGCAATCTAATTATTGTTTCCATCTTTTCTTAACTGTGGTGATTTTACAGTAAACTGGAGTGGTGGTTGAAAATAGCATTCCAATATTCCAATGTGTAGTAATTAGTGTAATTCATTTATCTTGAAACTTGATCTTATGGAAAGCCACAGTGAAAGTGGAGAAATATGTTGAGGTAACCCAGATATTCTGCTAAAGCAATTTCGGTCTCAGAAGGCTGTTAGTTTAACTGGGATTGTTATTCTCTGCTTGATCGTGACTCTCAGCTTACAGATATTCCTTTAGCAATGAAAGAACAGAGGTTAAATTGGCAGAGAAAGAGGAAGAAAAACAATCAATGAATTTTAAAAAAGTGGGTTTTTTTAATACATGTGTTAACAACATAGTGCCACTGAAACTTCAGAAGTGAAAAAGCTGTATCTAATTACTTTGAGTGGGTGAGCTGAAGAATGGGAAAAAATATTACAGAATGCATTTTGCGTTCAGGTAAAATTGCTGATGCTTATGTGCTTAATGGCACTTTAAATTTCCTCTGTCAATTTTTGTTACTAAAAGTTTAACCATTTGTGTCTGTCTTTTAAGGTTGCTTAAACACATTTTTCATTTTTAACTGTTGGACTACAGAGAATAAGCATGGTAATAGCTGAGATTTGGAAATCAGATAATAAGTGCTTCGGTACCAAACAGAATAAACTTTGTAGAATGATGAGCGAAAAGAAGTGAAGGAAATCAGGAGGCATGAGAACTGGACTGTGACTGCAGAAAGTCTATTACTGTACAGGCTGTCTTCAGAGACTTTAGAGGGCTTTTAAAAGAGTCCATGGGAGACAAGTAACTAAACCCAAGTCTATTGTTACAGGCTTCAAATTACCTTTGGAGTCTGCATTGCTGTAAGAAAAGGTGTTTACAAGCTGAAGTTATACATAAAAGGCACACATGTTGCAAACAACCAAATTATATGGTTGGTTCTTGTGCTTTTTGGACAGGTGATACTGAAGATCTAAAGAAAATAAAAAAAGCAGTGAATTTATTAAAATGCTGGGATTTTTACTATTTCCTCTACTGGAAAACACTTTTAATACTTCTAGCATAGAGTATAATTGCTTTTGCATTAAACTGTCACAGTCCTGCTTTTCAGGTATGCCATAACTGTAATAGCAAGATGTATTTGCTGAAAACACTGGTAAATTATGCTAAAAGTTGCCCAAAAATGTGTTCATTTCTGCAGTGCTCCACTATCACAAATCACTTTAAAAAATAGTAAATATCTTTACTTCTTTTGGAGTATATTTCTGAGCAAGTGTGTTATAATGCAGACCTACGACTCCAAGTGAATAGGTAATATAGGTCTATGATTCTATCAGTAAAAGCATAACACAAAGGACATGCCAAGTTTCTTGTTGATTTAACTCTGTTAGCTTTAGCAGAATTATGCTAGGAAATTGGACTGTGTAAATATGCCAAGCCTTGAGTTATACATAAAAGACAACAATACAGTTGAAGACTCTGAGTAAATGACCCATATCTCGGCAAATTTCTAGATACAATGTACTTAAATTGGTAATATAATTTAAAAAAATCAGGAGGAACCCTCTACTGCTCTTTGTGGCAAGAGCATTTCTGTGCTCTTGTCTCTTAAGCATTCTTTGGGGGCCTTAGAACTTTAATTATCCAGGACCATTATTCAAATATTGGCTGAAATTCTATCTGTGAGCTAACCATCAAGTGAGAGACAAATTGTCTTTGTGTCCTTCTTCCTACCCCCAAATCCTCCAGCAAATCTACTATAGAGCAGATCCATCTCTGGAGTTCTTGGTAACTGGTAAACAGATGTAAATCACTTGCAAAGCTTTGGGTGGACTTTTTACCAGTAAGTACTCAATAATTCAAGAGTTATGAGGCCAGTTATGCCCACAGGCAGTTAATCATCAAATTTGTAAAAGTTTAAGCAAGCATTCTGAGACATTTCTGATCCTGTGGAGAAGTACGAATCTTATAGCTATGCAATACCACATGCCACACAATTTCTACAGTAGCTTTCAAATTGGGAGAGAGGTGACAGTGGCCCTGTTTTGCTTATTGTTGGTCTAAACATACCTGTCTAAGTATTTTTGGTTTCTCAGGTGCTTTTAAGTGCTAAACCACAATACGATTTACAGCTATGTTGTCTGTCTTCCTCTGAGGAACCTGCCCCTAAGCCACAGCCTGAAGAAAGCTTCTGCATTCATTTAATCTGAATGGGTTTTGAGAAGTTCCAGATGACCCCAGAAAGCAAGAGTAGCTTTTCTCCCAGTGCTGTGAAACAGGACTGTACCTGATCTCAGCTAATGTTGAAAAAGCTTCCTCAGGTACTGTGATTTCACTATGCCTACTATGCTCATGTAAGAAGAATTTGACCTGAATGAAGGATTTGACCTTCATTTGAAAGTGTTTTCTTTCTCTCTTTTTCAGTCTTCCTGGAATTCTCTTAAGTGTGAGTTGGATTTCAGAATTTATGCCTGCCGACAGCCTTTCTGGGTGAGACAATATTGTTTGTTTGCATGTGATAACCAATAAAAGGTTCTACACCTGACAACAATAAAGCATAAATGGGAAGGATGTAGGTTTTTATTGAATAAGTCCTTTCATTTGTATCAGATCCTCTGGAACCACTCCCAACCTCCTTGACGGTCCTCTGAAATAAATATTCCTCCTGCAAACACACAGAGTGGACAGGCTCCTGCAGATTATGAACCATGTAAAATACAGAGTACTTTGATGGCTTTGTCCATTCTGGGTTTGAGACTCCTAGATGGTGCAATTATGCATTGTACTGACTATATTTCAGGTGACAGATGACAAACAAGAAGCGGATGTCAAGGATCTTACTGAAATCAGTAAGAAGAGATAGAGTGTACCATCAGCAAGTTTGCAGATGACACAAAACTGGGAGGGGTGGCTGACATGCTGGAAGGGTGAGCCGCCATACAGCATAACCTGGACAGGTTGGAGAGTTAGGCGGAGAGGAACCGAATGAAATTCAACAAGGGCAAGTGTAGGGTGCTGCACCTGGGGAGGAATAACCCCATGCATCAGTACAGGTTAGGGGCTGACCTCCTGGAGAGCAGCTCTGTGGAAAGGGACCTGGGAGTCCTGGTGGACAACAGGATGACCATGAGCCAGCAATGTGCCCTGGGGTGGCCAAGAAGGCCAATGGCATCCTGGGGTGCACCAAGAAGAGTGTGGCCGGCAGGTCGAGGGAGGTCATCCTCCCCCTCTACTCTGCCCTGGTGAGGCCGCATCTGGAGTACTGTGTCCAGTCCTGGGCTCCCCAGTTCAAGAAGGACAGGGANTGGGAGCAGTCTTTTTTCAGTGGTGCCCATTGATAGGACAAGAGGTAATGGGCACAAACTTGAGCATAGGAAGTTCCATCTAAACATGAGGAGGGACTTCTTTCCTTTGAGGGTGGCAGAGCACTGGAACAGGCTGCCCAGAGACGTTGTGGAGCCTCCCACTCTGGAGACATTCAAAACCTGCCTAGACACCGTCCTGTGCAACTGGCTGTAGGTGACTGTGCTCTGGTAGGGGGGTTGGACTAGATGATCTCCAGAGGTCCCTTCCAACCCTGGCCATTCTGTGATTCTGTGATAATCCCATTTACCCAATGGTTAAAAAATAAGTCACAAACACACAGTGCTGCCGAGTCCATGTGTCATGTTTTCAGTTTTCTATGAAGGCTGTGGAAGTCCCATTAGCCAAATTAATCCCAAGTTGCTACTTTGTCTATGTGGTGTTCTGACAACAAGTTCTACCTGCTCCATACAAGCTTACATTTTTGGGTCCTTTATCATAACGTCCTTAAAGCGAGCTACTTCTCACCTACAAAAGAGTATGTAAGAAAGTAGGAAATATCAAACAAATTAATATCAGAGGAAGACAGAGTTGATAAAAGATCTAATTTCTCCTTAGTTTTTTAAATGAAACTCATCTGTGGTGAAGAAATAGAGAATGTCATTTAGTGTCAAAGGACGTTGTTTGAGAAAGTGCTGGGCAGCGAAAGCAGTGTTTGTTACATTAGCGGGAAATGTGCCTGAATTAAAGTTTACCCTGCATGACTAACTTAATATCACAGAGCTACAGGTAGATACTGCAATCCTTGAATATGTAAAAGGCCATTGCTGTCACTCATATCGTAACATCCAAAGCCGAGTGTCAGCAGCCATCAATTTTGTCACTGATGTCTGACTAGTTGGCTGTACAAACAAAACCAAACCAAAACGGCTAAGTTCAAAAAAAGTAAACTTTTTCCATTATATACTTGTTTTATAGTTATCATCTTCTACTTTTCCAGAGAGATGACAGAGATAAGAAAAATGGATATTTCTTTTTTAATAATCTCATTCAAATCTCTTGTTTACTTTGCTCTGAATCTAACATAATACTCTAAGAATCCTTATAAGACTACATAAAATATTTGGTGTCTTAAGGGAATAGTAGTTGAGGATGTGTTTTTCTCAAAGCTATTAGTTCAAATTTATCATAGGTTCATAATAAACTCTAACTGTTTCCCAGGCTTTTTAGGTCTTTTTATGGCCTGTAGAAAAGAGTCATCAGTTCTACAATGGTTCCTACTACAGCATATGGATATGTCTTTAGTGACTTGTGTGACACTAAGAGAGAGGGGCCAGGGTGTGGTTTGCCATGTTCCATTATGGCTCTAGGACAGTAAAACCACATTACATATTTAGCAGGAATGAGCTTCATGTCAATTGTGAGTACTGGGTACAGTGTCTTGAGTACACCCACAAGCCCTCATGGTCCTGCCCAGCCCCACATGGGACCCCTGCTCAGCTTCACCTGAGATCCCTGCCCATGGCTCAGGAACATTATTGCAGCTCAGCCTGGAGTACCCACTCAAAGTCTGAGCCACGTCATAGGCAGGTCAGCTCCCAGCCTCATCTCATCCTGCTCCTGACTTGGCTGGATGACCCAGCATGACCTGGGACCTGATCCTTCCCCTTGCCTTTGCGTGCTGTTCGTGGGCCTGTGGTGAGACCCGTTACCATCACTGTCACCATCCTGGCATTGCTCCCCCTGTGCAGGTGCTGTGAGACTGTACACTGCCAGGGTGGGGTTGCTGCCCTGGTTGAGCAACGGTCAGCTTATTTCAACCCCCAGCTCATCACCCTTTATGGAGCATCCTTCTTCTGGCTCCTCCTTGACATGAGGCACCCACCACATGTCTATATCTATCAGGTGTTATGAAACAGATTTTGTTTTCCAGCTGTCCCAGGTCGTCTTGCCATTGCTAAAAATGTCCTGAACACATGCAGAACACTAACTGCTGGATGGATGTGCATCTCATCTGCTGTGGGGTGCTCTACCCAGAGTTTTGGTATGTGACTTATGTTTGGTACTAGTGTGAGAGGAACAGCCTTGAGCACACCAGTGATCACCTCAGTGCATACCACATGACTACAGACACGAAGTAAAATTGTCATAAAAAGAACCTTTCTAATTTGTTAACCTATGTAGACTTGTGAGGTCCCATCATGAAGACAGTCCAAAATCATAACTGTCATCACTGTTAGAAATCACCAGCAGATAAGACAACGATGAAGAAGCACACACGATGAAGTGTGATCTGATTCTTTGACATGGGATATGAAGAACTTGGCAAGGATGTGGCTTTAGATGTGAACAGATGTAGAGGTTAGATGTGTTAAGATCCAACTTCATGTTATTTAAATGAGACTATGCCCTGTGCCCCATGATGGAATGCCCCATGATACTGCTTTTCCACCAACATGCACTTTAAGAGGTAAAAAAAAGGGCGTATTTTGTAGTCAAACCCTTCTTATTCAAACTACAATTTTATCAATGAAAATGCATACTTCTACTTAAGTATCTCTTATTCCTACAAAATGAATATCAAATTGCCCTCCTTACTTGAACCTTTGCATCTCCATGCAAATTCTAAGAGGGTTCTGTTACGAGGGAAAAGGTTGAGTATTCAGTAAATCTTCCACTCTAATATGCACATTCATGCACACACTTACTTCATCATAACAGGCTATGCAACACAGTACCCAGCTTAATAAAAATGACCTTGAGAGGAAGCAATAGAATTGTTGGAGGAATACATCTACAAATAGGTGCACAGCCACGTGACTACATGATCTATGAGCACACTTCATATAATTCTGATAATGTATCTGTCTTCAGTCACCCACAGAGATTTTCTGAGGTAAGCTGCATTTTGTATCTTTCTGTTTAACAAAGATCACACACTAGCCAACATACTATCACAATCATGAGACCAAATCAATGTGTGTCTGACCTCCCAATGTCTGTCCTTTAGCTTATTATAAACAGCAATGAAAGATGTGAAGCTGGAGCAGTGTGAGATGGTCTGTTGACACTGTGCTTTTTTATACAGCATCTTCACCTGCTGTTGTATGATTTTCCTTAGAGTGGTTGTAGTGTTAGACCCTCAGAAAAAAAAACTTAAACTATTCAGTCACTTAATAAAAGCCTATAAAGTTCTAGGACCGAGCAGTCTAGCAATGCAGACAAAACTTGTAAAAAAACCAAACAGTATAAAAAACCAGCAAGGAACAAAGTAAGTCATCTGATCTGCCTTGCCAATCCTTTAAGTAACATATAGAAAAATTATTAAAAATCTAGTATTGAAATGGAATTGATGTTTTTACTGTGACATTTACAGATATTTTCAAATTCATAAGTCTTGTTGTGAAAGGAGTCTTTAGAGAAGGAAAATCTTGATATAAGAGAAAATCAGCTATTCCTTTATAAGGTATCAACCCTTTTAAGGTTTTGTGGTTGTGACTAGACCTATCTGTGCAGGTACACTATGGAAAGCCTCAAGTATCTATCTTTCCTCCTTCCTCTCCTGTCCCACTCCCCCCTCTCCCACTCCCCACCCCAGACTAAGCATAATCGAGACTGTAAGGTCTAAACTCATAGAACCACAGAATGGCTGAGGTCAGAAGGGACCTCTGGAGGCCACCTGGTCTAACCCCCCCTGTTCACGTAGGGCCGTCTAGCATGGTTCAAAATGTTCAGGTGGAACCTCCTGTGTTTGAGTTTGTGCCCATTGCCTCTTGCTCCAGCCTCTTTCCATGCTCCTTTCAGGTATTTAATATACATTAACATGATCCCCCGAGCCTCCTCTTCTCTTCTCCAGACTGAACAGTCCTGGCTCTCTCAGCCTTTGCTGGATGCTGTCTAGTATTTCCATGTCTGTCTTGTACCGTAGAGCTCAAAACTGGACACAGTACTCCAGGTATGGCCTCACTACTGCTGAGATGATGGGAAGGACCTCTCTCGACCTGCTGGCAACACTCCTCCTAATGCATCCCAGGATATCATTGGCCTTCTTTGGCAAGAAGGCACACTGCTGGTTTACATTCAACTTGTCCATCCTGAAGCCCAGAGGTTTTTCTCCAAAACTGATTTCCGTCTAGGTTGCCACAGGCATATACTAGTATCTGGGGTTGTTCCTCTCCAGGTGCAGATATTTGCATTTCTCCTTGTTGAACTTCAAGGGGTTCTTGTCAGCCCGTTTCTTCTGTCTATCAAGGTCCCTCTGGCAGCACAACCTTCTGGCGTATCAGCCACTCCTGCTGGTTTTGTATCATTAATAAATTTGCTGAGAGTACACTCTGTGCCATCATCCAGATCGTTAACAAAGATATTTTCCTCTGTCTTTCCTTTCTATGACAATCACTGTGAGGGTGAGAAGGAAGCTGAATTCTCTCAGGTCTAATTCTCACACCAAGGCTGAGATTTGCCTAAAACACAAACATAGGAAATGGGAAATATTTCTGGGTCCCCTAAACTAGATGTATAGCCTAAACTAGACATACAGCCACAGTGATGCTACCCACTTTCTGTCTGTTGTTTTCGTGATCTTCTCCATTCCTCTTTGAATCATTTTGCACAAGTTGTATCACTGGAAACAAAAAACAAATTGAGCTTCTTTTTTTTTTTTCTGCATAGTTATTTTGTTTTCAGTGACAAGAGAACTAAGCCAAGTCTTTATTATGTTATTTATTTTTTCCCATGCTCTCTTAGCAGTATTCCCCTAAACTTTGACAAATTCTCTCTAGTGTTCCTCCACATTTCCTGCTGTTTTCAGCACTCTTGGTAACTGTTTCTCAGCACTTTCATCACTCATGCTAATTAGATATTTTTTGTCTGCCTCTCTTACAATACTTTCTATGAATGGTCTTTTTGTGAACAAGATTCTTACAAAATACTCTGAAGAATGGATGGCTTAATCTATATACTTAATATACTCTTCAGGAGAGGATAATGGCATTGATAATCCATTATCACCAGTACATTTATGACAATTTTTATGAGATAGTCCAAAACATGACACAATCTCCCATAAACAGCTGGCAAGAAGATAGCATGATGACTTTGGACTGTCAAGGTGCAAAAAATGTATTAGTTTTTGGAGAAAGACAGAATTCACTTTCTTTTGCTATTTTAAATACTACTGTCAAAAGATTTGAACAGGTAGAAGGCAATGTTTATGTCAGAAAGAATAAAAGATAAAAATTCAGATTTTTTTTTTTTGTTATGTGTCAGACATAAAGCTTCAAACTTTTTTGTCAGCTTATTACTGCTTGGTAAAGGATAAACTTTTCATGATCCTCAGTGGTCATGCACTAGAAGTCAAATACCAATTCTGTTTTTTTTCAGTGTTCAGTTTACATATAGACTGTTTATCAGTTTCACTTGAGGTGAATAGGCTTGCTTTTTTCCTGGTTTTTTTTTTTTCCTTTTTTATGGCTTTCTCTTTTTTGTTGGATTTTTAGAATGAAAGATATTCAATGGTTTAAAATTTCATTAAGTATTACTAAAAAAGTTTAACTTTCATATAAACAAGTGCGGTTGTGTTGACTGTAATATCATGTTCCTCACTATGATGTGATTTTCATTGCCTTGTGATAGGTTGGTCTTGTTTTGTTTTATCTACCTTTGACATTCCAGTATTTTCTACATTGCTGGATAATCTCAAATTGTCTCAGAAAATCAACTTTTTTTTTTTAAAAAAGACAAAGGTTTAGTTAAAGTATAGTAAATATAAATGTCTTCATCTAGACAAAGGTTTCACACCTTAAAATTAATATTAAATTAATAATTATTATTAATTAAATAAATATTAAAATGTTTCATTATTGAATTATTGAATATATTTAATATTATCACTGAAAGGTGTTTATTTAGAAACAGTTTATTTTTACAGTTTTAGCATGTATGTGGCAATAAACTGCACTGAAATAATGACCTAGGGATACAGTGATAAGAACTTATATTAGACTTTCAGTACTGTTAAGGTATTATGCAGTGATTGTTACATGATTTTAATAGGTTTCTAATAGTGCCAATTTTTTGTTCTGGTTGTCTAGCTTAGTTGGGACAGGTGAAAAGGTCTAGTTTTACTTATAAGGAAGGTGCAGTTTGTACACTTTTAAACCTGCCATTTACCACTTTTACAGTTTGTGAGATTTCTCTAATGTCTCACATTTGGAATAAGATATCACAAATATAAAAAATAACCTAGTAAAAAGTAGGCTTTAGGATACCATGCACAGACGTCTGCTGGATGAATATTCTCTGAACATGAAAAGCAAACTGCCCATTGAGCTACATTTATTTCCAGAATGAAAAGGGTACGAAGGACTTGAACAATAACATTTCAGTTGAGAGCCACACACTTCCTTCTCTTTTTGTGGAATTAAAGCCAACATACGAGGAAAATTTCTTTTAAAAAATTAGGCTTGTTATACCTTTGGCTGTGTCTCCCAATGATTGATTGCCACTTAATAGCAGTGAACTAAACATCCAAGCATCTCCAAGCATCTGGAGGAAAAGAAGATTATCAGAAGTAGTCAACATGGATTCACCAATGGAAGTCATGACTGACTAATCTGATAGTCTTCTACGATGGTGTGACTGGATGGGTGGATGAGGGGCAGGCAGGGGATGTTGTCTACTTTGACTTTGGCAAGGCTTTCAACACTGTCTCCCACATCATCCTCACAGGCAAGCTTAGGAAGTGTGGGATAGATGAATGGACAGTGGGGTGGATTGAACAATGGCTGACAGATAGAACTCAGAGAGTTGTGGTTAGTGGTGCAGAGTCTAGTTGGAGGTCAGTAACAAATGGTGTTCCCCAGGGATCAGTAGTGGGTCCATTCCTATTCAATATATTCATCAGTGACCTGGATGAAGGGATAGAGTGTACCATCAGCAAGTTTGTGGATGACACTAAACTGGGAGGGGTGGCTGACACGCCGGAAGGGTGAGCCACCATACAGCGTAACCTGGACAGGTTGGAGAGTTAGGCGGAGAGGAACCAAATGAAATTCAACAAGGGCAAGTGTAGGGTGCTGCACCTGGGGAGGAATAACCCCATGCATCAGTACAGGTTAGGGGCTGACCTCCTGGAGAGCAGCTCTGTGGAAAGGGACCTGGGAGTCCTGGTGGACAACAGGATGACCATGAGCCAGCAATGTGCCCTGGGGTGGCCAAGAAGGCCAATGGCATCCTGGGGTGCACCAAGAAGAGTGTGGCCGGCAGGTCGAGGGAGGTCATCCTCCCCCTCTACTCTGCCCTGGTGAGGCCGCATCTGGAGTACTGTGTCCAGTCCTGGGCTCCCCAGTTCAAGAAGGACAGGGATCTGCTGGAGAGGGTCCAGCAAAGGGCTATGAAGATGCTGAGGGCATTGGAGCATCTTTCTTAGGAAGAAAGGCTGAGGGACTTGGGTCTTTTCAGTTTAGAAAAAAGAAGACTGAGGGGGGATCTTATCAATACTTACCAATACTTAAAGGGAGGGTGCCAGGAGGATGGGAGCAGTCTTTTTTCAGTGGTGCCCATTGATAGGACAAGAGGTAATGGGCACAAACTTGAGCATAGGAAGTTCCATCTAAACATGAGGAGGGACTTCTTTCCTTTGAGGGTGGCAGAGCACTGGAACAGGCTGCCCAGAGACGTTGTGGAGCCTCCCACTCTGGAGACATTCAAAACCTGCCTAGACACCGTCCTGTGCAACTGGCTGTAGGTGACTGTGCTCTGGCAGGGGGGTTGGACTAGATGATCTCCAGAGGTCCCTTCCAACCCTGGCCATTCTGTGATTCTGTGATAGCTTCATAGAAACCAAAGGGCTTGTGTATGCTTACGTATCACCCCTCCAATTACAGATTGCCTTTGTTATATGAAACCAATCTTCCAAGCTGTGAAGCTTATAAACTCCTTGCCATTTGCTGTTGCATACTCTCCCCCCATCTACATATGATCCAGACTCCTATCAAGAGTGGTAATGGAATACCATATATTTTGTTACAGGTCATAATGAAGGTAGACTTGAAAGTAGACTAGACTAGACTAGACCAGACTAGACTATTTCAGTTAGAAGAGACCTACAACAATCTTTGAGTCTAACTGTCTGACCACTTCAGGGCTGACCAAAAGTTAAAGCATGTTGTAAAGGGCATTGTCCAAATGCTTCTTAAACACTGACAGGCTTGGGGCATCGAACACTTTTCTAGGAAGCCTGCTTTAGTGTGTGACCACCCCCTCATTAAGGAAATGCTTCCTAATGTCCAGTCTAAACCTCCCCTGGTGCAACTTTGAGCCATTCCCACGTGTCCTATCACTGGATACCAGGGAGAAGAGAGCAACACTTCCCTCTCCACCTTCTCACCTCAGGAAGCTGTGGAGAGCAATGAGGTGGACTCTCAGCCTCCTTTTCTCCGAACTAGACAAGCCCAAAGTCCTTAGCGACTCCTCATAGGACATCTCTCCCAGCCCTTTCACCAGCTTTGTTGCCCTCCACTGGATGTATTTGAGTACCTTCACATTCTTCTTAAATTGTGGGGCCCAGAACTGCACATAGCGCTGCAGGTGAGGCCACAGCAATGCTGAATACAGCGGGATAATCACCTCTTTTGACTGGCTGGTGATACTGTGTTTGATGGACCCCAGGGTGCACTTTGCCCTTGTGGCTGCCAGGGCACACTGCTGACTGTTACTGAGCCTGCTGTCAACCAGCACCCCCAGATCCCTTTCTGTAGGGCTGCTCTCCAGCCACTCCTCTCCCAATTTATACTTGTACCCATCATTACTCTGTACCAGGTGCAGATTCTGGCACTTGGACTGGTTAAATTTCATGCCATTAATGACTGATCAACCCTCAAATCTATTCAGATCCCACTGCAAGGCCTTTCACCCTTTAACTCTAGAGAGGGAAATAAATTTTAGGAAGTATAGAGGATGTAGCTGAGAAAGATCTCCTTCTCTGAGAGGAAGAACAGGGTGATGTGGGGTGGTTTCAGCAGCTGAGAAAAATGAGAAACAAGAATGAGGGTGCCCACTGTGGGGATTTTATAACAGCAGTGGTCAGACGGAGTGACTGGCTGTAAACAACTAAAATGACATCATGCACAGCGATCCAGGAAGGATCTTGGGGATGAACTTCAACACAAGTCCTGAAAGGACTTCTGTGAAAAATATTGTTCTGTCATCCAGTAAATGAAGAGACTTAAATCCTAGATGTGGAAATCCATTGGACATCAAACCAAAAGATTAGTACAGTTTATGTTTTCACAGCAGTTGTTTATAGTCTGCTGTCACCATGGATTCAAAGAATCATAGAGCGGCTTGTGTTGGAAGGGACCTATCAAGATCATCTAGTCCAACACCCCTGCAATGAGCAGGGACATCTTGCACTAGATCAGGGTACTAAAAGCCATGTCCAACCTGACCTTGAACACTTCCAGTGATGGAGAATCCACAACTTCTCTGGGCAACATGTTCTAGTGTCTTACCACCCTCATCATAAAAAATGTCCTCCTTAAGTTCAACCTGAACCTGCCCTCTTTCGATTTAAAACTATTGCTCCTTGTCTTGTCACTCCAGATCCTGGTAAAAAGTCTGCCTCCATCTTTCTTATAAGCCCCCTTTAAGTACTGAAATACAGCAATAAGTCCTCCACGGAGCCTTCTCTTCTCCAGGCTGAACAATCTCAACTGTCTTAACCTTTCTTAACAGGAGAGGTGTTCCAACCCTCTAACCATTTTCATGACCCTCCACTGGACCTGCTCTAACAGGTGCATGTCTGTCTTGTGCTGGACACCCCAGAGCTGGATGCACTACTCCAGGTGGGGTCTCACATGAGCAGAGTAGAGGGGGAGAATCACCTCCTGCAACCTGATGGCCATGCTTCCTTTTATGCAGCCCAGGATATGGTTGGCTTTCTGGGCTGCAAGCACACATTGCTGGCTTGTGTCCAATTTTTCATTCACCAGTATCCCCAAGTCCTTCTCTGCAGGGCTGCTCTCAGTTCATTCATCCCCTATAAATGAATCACAATTCACTCGAACATCCAAAGGCAACAGAGAAGAAAATTCACTGGAATTTTTTGTGGGTTTAAAGTCATTAACTGCTCTAGACTGCACAGCTTACTGTAGAGAGGAAGAGTCGATAAGATTACTGCTGGTTGTTCTTTCTGTTATTCAGATGGTTGATGACAGTCACAATCAGGGCACAAACTAAGTGAATATTTTCATCCTTAAGAGGTAACTGCATAAAAGACAAGTGACGAAAGACAGATAAGACTATACAATTATCAAGATAAAGTTGCCAAATAGAAACATATGAAATTGTTTTCTTTTTCTTTCCTTCCTTCTCTCATGTCCTTGTTCTTTCTCTCCTTTTCTCTCTTTCTCTTTCCTTAACTTTCCTTTCCCACTTCTTAGCTACTCTATACATATTTATATATTAATGTCTAGGCCAGAGAACAAGTCATTTAGCTCTCTCAAGTGAAATCTGTATGTACAAATCTGTGTTTCCCATGATAAGTTCCAGCAGATAGTCTGCTTAAAACATCACTGTGTATATAAAATTAAGATACCTATATCTGTACAGCAGTGTCTCAAAGTATAACTAAAAACTTTGTCATTGAAAATGAAGAGATTTTTACACTTGTTTCAGTCTGACTAAAAAGGTTTTAAGTGTTACAGGTTCCAAAGTGGATTGCTTTTCATTAACACTAAAAGATTATTTTCCAGAAGAAAACAAACAAAAAAATCCACATGCCCATATACATTCTCACTTACATATTCATACACGTCACACAATATGTAAACTATAAACGATAAGTATTATGACAGAATCCTACATCAAAACTTTTTATATATTTTTCCTTATATGAGGAAAGAAGCAAAATTTTGAGAGATGATCCTGTCTGCGACTATGTAGGAAAAAGTCTAGAATTCTATTTCTTCTATTTACAAAGTATTGGGTATCACCTGTACCCGTATAATGCATTTCTCTTACAATAAAAAGAAGAAAAAAGAGAAATTGAATAACCTCACCTTGATAAGATCTGATCAGCCAGACGGGGCAGAAGTGTGACCATATCTAATACGTAATCTCAGCCATCTTGACAGTTAGATACAATTTAGAAATAGGGGTACATAGTGACTTTGAACCAGCCTGATCAAAATTTTTTTGAAAGATCCTTACAGTGGAGTGTACACTGAAATGCTGTACTGCCTGTCATTGCTTCAGAAGCAGAGTTTGACTTCCCTTCTAATAAGCCTTGGCGCAGCACCATGAAAAAAGCAGGGGCCAGCTGCATTCTTGGTATAAAACCCCTGTGAAGGCAATAAGGGTACACCAGGAAAACGTCTGGCTAGAAGGTGAAATCCTGTCTTTTGTTAATGCTGAGAAAATCCCACAAAAAGTCAGCTGGGTTACACTGATATTACTGGAGAAAACTAATTTTCCTTGTTCGGTATTTTAGTCAACAGTATTAGAAAAATAAGGAACAAGAAAGCAAAAAGCTCATTAACGTGATACACAAATCAAACTCCCAAATAATATTTAACTTTAGTTTTTAGTTATCAGATGTGATGATTCTTCCAGTAAAAATGAACTAAAATCAATGTGCATTATTTCAGTATTATCTAATAATATTTAGTAATCACTAAGCCTAAATTTTTATGTTTGCAGTGTAATAGAATAAGAACCTCTAAAGAGATTTGTATATACTGCAGTCATTTCTGTAAATCACAGTTAACATTTTTCAATATGGTATCTAAGGTTCAAATTTTGCACCACATTGAGCACCTACATAAATAGGAATTATTCTGAAATCAAGTGATTACACCACAACCAACACTAAGTCTGCAAAATTCTGTACTTTGATGGTCAAGCCACGTGGTTAGACATTCATTACAACATGACAGGTAGTAACTGAGAAATCGAGAAAACTGTTCTGGTTCTTAAAGTTTGTAGCATGTTTAAATATTCCACTGAATCATGCTGTATCTGTCAAAGTGTGCATTTCTGAATCCTCATTGTAAAGATTTTAATAACACAGGAACACATTCACACCCAAATACATATCTGAACACACAATTCTTTTAACTTACAGTGAAGGATGAGGAAAAACTATTAGTGGAGACTGAAACAGAAAGTCTATGATAATGTGTCACTCCAAACAACTATTAAGATATATCATAGCTGCATGCACAAGAGGAGAGAAAGCCATCTTACAGTGTAATCAAATTATGGGACTGCACAGCTGCTTCTATCAGGACCAAAAATTACAATCTACAAACTGGATATATTCCATTCATGACATATACCGCTGTTCCAGGGAATTTCCCAGTTGTTTTAGTAGGATGGCTAACCAGAGATTAGACTTTATCATTGAAAATTTTAATATGCTAGAGCAATAGCCAAAAAATCATGCAGTCATAAACGTGTGTTTCCAGCATTATCTCACATTAGAGGGTTAATTACTTTCTTGTTCTTAATATAGAACTGCATTCAGTTGCTAAGGAAACCAATGATTTCTTCATGTCTACAAGTACTCGAATCATGTTTTGGTTTCTTTGTTTTCAGGGCTGTTTTCCGGGAGGTTTTGTTGTTGTTGCTGCTGTTGTTTTTCACTGATGTTAAATCAGAAAAGGAGAAAGAACACCAAGGCTTAAAAATGGAAAATGCAGGCTGACCTAATAATGCCCAGATTTGTGATGGTGAGGCAGAACAGTGTGTAGCCTTTGGGGAAATGAGCTGTAGGCTTTGCCTTTAATTATTTCCTCCCAGAAAGCAAAGTTAGAAGCAGGGAACGTACACTGACTTTGAGACCTGAAACTAGTGGTGACTCACCTTCAGCCAGCTCAAGCTAATCTGCCTGTTGACTCTAGCTAATCACCTTTCCTCTCACACTCTTCTTGAGGTGTTAGATGTGATAAAACTGTATACATCATGGTGGAAAACATTCAAGTTAGCTCCAGCTGCAGCAAAGCTGGAACCATGGAACCTGAACATAGAGAATAATCCTGCAACACCCACTCTGGTAACGTGCAAATTGCCTGAAACTCAGAAGTGGGTCATAACAATGTGCTATACTGCACCCACCTAAATACTCCCAAGAGAATGCACTGCAGGCTACTAACCAGAAATATCTGATTCAGCTAAGAAACTGTCTTAATATCGAGAGGAAAGTAAAGAGAAGGGACTGAGGAAAGGAAGGAAACTAGAGAATCCCCTTGAAGAACATTGTTGAATATTGATCCTGGAAATGGAAATTTAGAGTGAATATAATATTTTACATTATTTTGAGCCAAAATTAATTCTTTGATGTCTCTTATGTTCCAGTACTTAAAGTATTATATTGCCGACTTTTCCACAAGGCAAAGAATATTATTCAACATTGCAATGTGTAATAAAATGTGATCACTTTATTATAATTTTGTGTGGCAAGCTGTAACTAGTATTTAGTGGTAAAGCTGGTAACTGAAGGACTTTAGAATCTGTACACAACTGGTTCTAAAGCAAGTATGCTTATTTCTATCTCTTACAAGGAATGTTATGAATATGCTTAACCACAAGAACATATACATAACATCATAAAGGGAGAATAATAATAATAATAAAAAAACACCTTGGGTTTCTTCTGTGAAAGGGTTCATATAATTAGATTTACATAGTCATGATTTGACCATTTAACTGCATTTTAAGTTCCTAAACCTATGCAAAAACATGACCGTTTGTCTGTTAGTATAACCCTTTTTGTGTATAAAGGTCTGAAGTGATGAACTTTTTACAGGCTTACAAGTATGTGCTAGCTGAAGGGCAAACCCCTTCAAGACCTCCAGTTAACTCTGCCTCTTTCTTCTGTTGACACCTTTTCCAACAGCAGTCTCAGCTCAGGTCTACTTACTGGGCTCCATCCTGGAGATATTCAGGGAGCAAAAAGTGCTCTAAGCACACACTCTATGCACCTTAACTAGCAGATCACAAGACAAGTAAACATCCAAATATAGCAAGAATGAGTTGAGTTTAGTTTGTTGGTTTAAATTAATACCACTTTCATCACATTCAGTAACTAGATTATGGGATATTCTGGCTGACATGGGACAACCTGAATGGCTGCTACAAAGAGAGATCTGGGGGTTGTGGTTGATAAGTTGACTTTTAGTCAACACTGTGCCTTGGCAGCCAAAAGGGCCAACCATGTCCTGGGGTGCATCAAGCACAGCATTGCTAGCCAGTTGAGGGAGGTGATTGTCCCACTCTACACTGCACTGGTGCAGCCCCACCTCAAGTACTGTGTGCAGTTTTGGGTGCCTCAATACCAGAAGGAAATCAGACTTAGAGTGTGTCCTGAGAAGGGCGACCAAGATGGTGAAAAGCCCTGAGAGCAAGACTTACGAGGAGAAGCTAAGGTCTCTTGGTTTGTTCAGCTTGGAGAAGTCTGAGGGGTGACCTCATTGCAGTCTGCAACTTCCTCAAGGGGGGCTGCAGAGGGGAAGGTGCTGATCTCCGCTCTCTAGTGACCAGTGATAGGAGACGAGGGAATGGAATAAAACTCTCTAGTGACCAGTGATAGGAGACGAGGGAATGGAATAAAGCTGTGTCAGGGGAAGTTCAGGTTGGACATTAGGAAAAGCTTCTTCATTGAGAGGGTGTTTGGTCACCGCAACAGGCTCCCCAGGGAAGTGGTCACAACACCAAGCCTGTCAGGTTCAAGGAGTGTCTGGACGATGCTCTGAGTCATATGGTTTAGTTTTACGTAGTCCTGCAAGGAGCAGGGAGTTGGACTCAGTGATCCTTATGACTCCCTTACAACTTGAGATATTCTATGAATCTAAATAATTTCATTTTGTGGAATAGTTTAATATTTTATAGGAAAATCAGAAAGATGGTAAATATGAAACTAAGTCATTAAGCAATTTTACCAATTACAGCCAAAGCTATTTTTTGAAGCTCGGGATCCATGGAAGTTGTTAGAATACCAAAAATTTTAGAGGTGGGATTTTTCCAGTAATGTGGGTACTTCTCAGGGTATTGCTCAATAGGTAGGCTTTTGTGAAACCTGTTTTTAATTATGTAAGATTCATAATTTGTTAGATTTTTCAGAATTATATTCAGAGGCTTAACTTTTAGTAAAATTCTTTGCAGAGCTGTTGCAGAGCTTGTCCTCATCCCTTTGGGACCAAATTCATTCTGGTCTGGTCCACAACTACTGTTTATGGTGCTAGTCAGAATAATTTCACCTACTCATTGTATGTATAATATGCATTATGAGTATCTAATATGTATTATAAAGCATGTTGTTCTAAACTTTCATCTAACTTCCTTTTATATTTCAGTAGCTTATTAGGTCTATTTATAATTAATTATATTTTAAACAATGCATTTTTCATTATTAGTCCTTCTAATGCATTAAAATCTTCTTCAGGTCATACATCACAAATACTTTCTTAGTATTTGCTAAACAAGCTTTACTGTAAAGTATGGTGATAAAATCCTCAGAAGGGAAAGGTAAAAGCAAAAGAGAAAAGCACAGATACAAAAATGAGTCTTCATTACCTTGCATATGTTACAGAGGCACCCCAAAATGACTTTGCGCAGATAATAAATTTAAACAACCTTTAATTCATAACTAAAGCCAAAAAGACAAAAACAACAAGACAACAGGTGTAGCCAAAATAATGCTCCAATAAAATTTAACAAATTATAGGTTTGGTGTAACGGTTGAGGATGTTATTACTACACAACAACATATAAGAACAATGACATATAAGAATGATGATTCCAAAGTGTGCACACATTCACTCACAAAGGAAGGCCTTTCACTCAAGGGTACCCAGAAGATGTAAATGCTCACCCAAAAGGGGTGAGGGCTCACTCAAGGATGCCCAGAAGAAGTATTCACTCACCAAGGCGGGGTGAGGGCACTCAGTCATGGGAAGTTTCCCTGACTGTCATCTCAGTCCCAAGAGGAGGGCTTCCAACCACAAACCCCCTGCTCCAAGGAGAACTCCACTGAGGGCCTGATTTTATAGCCTGGTCAGATCTGAACTGTGGCCATCTATTGGTCATGGTCCCTAGGCTCCCCCAGGATGGGGCACACTGTTGGCTGGGAACCCTGTCTATTGACCAGGGGTCCCCCTTCCCTTTTCCCACCACCGGAGTGGGGGGTGCGTGCTCATCTCCATCCAACCAGGGTGCATACAGGCAGCACCCATGGTGCACCGCCAGTGGTGCAAAACCAAGGGCACTAAAGAGCCGGTGGCCACTATGTTAAGAGCCCTAGCCTCTATCAGGGTGGGGGGGTGAGGGAGAGTAAGCAGGGGTGTATGTGTTTCTATCTCTGCCACAGCATACAAAGTGTCTGAGGAAGGATATTATCATTCACACTACATGGAAGTTGCTCAGATATTCAAGATAGGAAACAATATAAACATCTAAAATAGATTATTAAAATCAAAGGTCAGATTTAGTGCTGTACTCTGGCTGCTTCGTGTGGTTCCAGTGACACAAAGCAGTCATAAACTCAGCTTTAGTAGGTGTTTCAACTATGCTTACAGTTGACTTGCAGAATGCTCACAATCTTCATTTTAGCTGCAAAAATTCTTGAGCAACTAATTTTGACATGGCAGTCACCATTAAGTAATCAATATGAATCAGCAGCTACAATGCAATATGAGATTGTACATGCCTTCTTTCTCATAATTAATAGGTGAATAACTGCGGTAACTCAGCTACCACAGCAAAAAACATGGTAAATGTGATACTTTTAGTGGTGAGCATAAATTGAACTGCTATAGCATCTCAGATAATTCTTTTGTTTCTGCTTTTGTGGCAAATGCAATGAGCTTTGTAACTGAGTATTTACTTGTCATGCTGTACCTGTCAGGTAATCTCTGAGCTGTTTGTTGGTTTTGTCTTTTTTATTTTAATACTGAAATAAGCAACTATAGTTACTTTAGTTCTGTTTTAAATATCTTCTTTTATGGGTAACCAAACCAAACCAAATAAAAAATTTTAATTAGCGTGAGTTGATTCCAGTGTCAAGAATGATGGCAGATGACAAGTTAAGGAATCAGCTAAATAATATGTTCCTGCTTTTATGCCTCCCAGGACAGAGAAATATGGGTTTTAATCCTCCACAAGAAAAAAAATCTCAAAACAACAGAATTCTGTTTATTGCCAAATAAAAAATATACACTAAAGCAATATAAAAATCTTCTAATTCTAAATTGACAAAGTGTGAAAGACTTAAATCTGACATACTGTTTTAACTCTACTGTTAGTTCATTTTTCTCCATTTCTAGTGTGGGCTAAATGAAGCGTCTAGCTCAGCTGTGAATTTCATTGGTCTTTTCTGTTCAGGGACTGAACAATCTTAATTTTATTTAACTTTCTTTTTTATTGGATCGACCACAGCCACAGTGGAGAATTGCACTTGCCGTCTTACAGAAATATTGAAGGAAGAGAGTTCCTTAACTTGCACCCAATCTACTAATCCAGTCAATAATTCAGACTGGCCGATAGGCAAAGCAATTGCCTGCAGCTATTGCAGTCATGATTGAACAGGACAAGCAAGATCCTTACTTCAAATAACTGCTCTCACTATTTCTAGCAGGTCTGTTACATATGGAATGCATTTTGAAAATTTAATAAACCATCATCCTTCATGTGTAGCTTGACACTTCTGAATTATGGACTCAAAGATTTCAGGCTTGAAAAGAGGAAAGGTGGAGTCTGCTAGCAAAATAGGGTCAATGTAGACAATACATCTATTCATTCAACTATACAGAAAGTGTTTGCAGCAGATTGCCTCTGCATTCTGAAGCAAATAATTCTTTTGAGCCAACCAGAGCCTGTATGTAGTTCTGTTCACTCTGGTCATTCAAACAAATAAACAAAACACCCAATAGTAGAAACGTAATACAGAGCATCACAACTTAAGATACTTACAAATAAGGAGTAAAAGCCAGTCCACTTAAATTGGAACCAAAGTATCTTCCGAGGAACTTCTAGATTACTTCATACTGATTTGTGTAGCTGAGGTGGAAGACATCCAAATCTGCACGTCTACATGTAACGTACAGCTCCCATTGGAGCCAACAGAGCAGACACTGGGATCCAGCTGATGAGTCACAAGATTTCTGGCAGGATGAACTAAATCACTCAAAGAAATGTGAGCCATGTGAATCAAACAATGTTGTTATCCTTTCAGATGTTTTCCTTTCTTCTCAGACCTCATGCCAAAATTGAGCACTTAAATTACCCACTCACGCTTCTAAAACAGTTAATGGCTTTATTTCATGTAACATCTCCAGATAAAATGTCTTCTTGTTTCAGGGCTTACTTTCAAACATGATGTCTTTACCTTCTCTTCTATGAAAGATTGTGCTTGTCTCACTGGAGAGCTGTTTTATCTAGCTGGTGTGTTTTTTATGTCAGAGGATGAAATTTTGATCTCACTGGCAGCATCTAGGTTTTTCTGATATCATCAGCAGAAAGCATGGTAGTCAAGGGCTCTGGACTGGTTTACCTGTATGCTTTAAAGTCTAGGTCCTATCATGGATTTTGATCTGGTTCACAGCAGGAAATTACTGTTTTACTCCAGAATGATATGAATGAATGTATTAGCAATGTGCCCAAGCAAGGCATCAGCAAAAAAGGGAGGAAGGGAGTGAGGCAGCCTGATAATATTGGTGAACTTGTGCACAACCCAGGATTAGATTTATCTTCTCATACATTTAGTCATATAAGTAAAGTGCTTGTGACTGGAGTGTGACCATTTCAGGCTATATATGCATTCAATGAGGAGAAGCTGACAACTCTCAGAGAGGATTTTGTCCGCTAAAGATTGTCTTAAAAGGCTGATCTTTCCTGCAGGCGACTCAAGGAGCTAAGGCTGACAAGTACTCTAACACTGGCATCTCAGTATACTGCCTAAACTGTTTGGGGTATGAATACAGGTTCTTCTCAGCACAAGGCCCTTTCTTTAAAATATGTTAAAAAACCAAAAGATTCTTCTTTGTCCAGTTACTATTTCTACATACTAACTCCTGTTTGTGGAATTACATTTTGACAAGACTGAAAGCAAGGCTCAAAATTCTCAGGAATTCATCAGGACCAACATTTTGAATTTTATAATGAACAATATTAAAGCATATTCTGAAGAGTAGTAACATATCACCCCAAAAATTTATTCATTGTGATTATGTGATACAGCTTTTTGCATTGGATGTTTAAATTAAATTTGCATAAAAAGAATAAAAGTCTTAAAATATATGCAGACTTGTCCCAAATAGCAAATCTCACCTTGGGAGTTTCTACATTCCTGAGCCATGAAAAGTATCTGCTGGTTAATTCTGTCCTTCTGACATGACTCAGTAATAGAGTAATGATGTGCTTGAGATATCATTAAAAGTCTGAACACTAGTTCTGGAAGTTATTCTATTTAAACAGCCTAAAAAAGAAGGCTTGAAAACCCTTATTTCTTGTTGTATCTCTTTTATATTCCTCTGTAGAAGTGGATTGGGAAAAATAAACTGAACCTTTTTTTTTTTTTCAAATAGAGAGTTTCATAATATTTGAGAAGTCTTGGGCCATGTTATATACATTACTGTTTTGATTCATAACTGCTATGTCATGTCCTAACATGCCATAAAGTGTGCTTTTCTATATGGCTTTTAAATAGAAATGGAAAACTGATGGGAAAACAGCTATTAAATTTGTCTATCTGAAAGATGAAAGAATAAGAGGTCTAGAAAGGCATCTATAGATATTTTTAATTTCATATTTTGAATCATATTTATCTGTAGAACTTGGAGTAAGAAATAACACCTGGCTGATTGTATTAAAAAAATAAATGTAATACAATAATATTTATCATCCATTCTCAAAAGAACTGTTTCAAGATGGAGCCTCTGTTTTTTAACTATAAAGAGAAATACTGAAAGTTAGATACACTCTCAGTAGATGTGGTTGTATTTTCCCTACCATTTTAAAAGGAGTCACAGTCACTATTTATAAATGGAGAATTCAAGGCAAAACCAATATTTTACCTTTTTATGTTAGTCTATTCAAAGGTAAACAGTTTCTTCTTCTTTTTTTTTTTTTTTTTTTCTAAAAACACACATAAAAGAAAGAGGGACCTTATTTGTCAGGTTCTTCTTTGTCAAACCTGAGTGTTATGCACTAGAAATGTGTAGCAGTAACCTGAGACTTAGCAGAAAAATGACTTAACACAGGGTAGGAGAATGTGACAGTATTTTTTTTCAAGATTAGTTTTTCTATGAATTTAAGCTATGGAAAAATAAGAAGAAACGTGAAAAAAATAAGTACTTACTGCAAATTCAAACATGGACAGGATAAAAATATTTGTTCCTTGCTTTTAGGAGGAAAAAGGAAAAAATGATGCAGCTGCAGAGCACCACAGTTTTAGCGGTGAAAAATATGTTTCTCACAGGATGAAGTCTGCTATAAAACTGAAAGAGTTTTCAAATGGATTCAAGGTTTAATGTAACAATTTCACCTGTCCTCACTTCTTGATACTGAGTGGCCACCAAATATTTTTGATTCCTTCAGATAATAATTTCCTCTTGCCTCCATTGTTTGGAATGACAAAAAATGTAAAATGGAGTCTTGGGAAAAAGTAACAGCTGAATGCTTCTGGGTTATTAGTAACATTTGTGCAGACTTCACTGAATATAAGATGAGCTCAAGCTGTCATACTCTGCATTAAGTTTAGTACCCACAAGACTCTCCATGTTGTTCAATTTTATTGCAGTTAATAATAAGGAGAATTAATTTTAACATCGTTGAGTTTTGGGGTTGGCTTGGGGTTTTGGCTGTTGTTTTTTTGTTTGTTTTGTGGGTTTTTTTTGCCTGGTACATTCATTAGTTTTGTTCTGTGGTGAAAAAAAAAAAAGCTTAATATTGCTTAAGTTAAAGTGCTCTATGAGGCAACGGTCAGAAATAACAAATGTAATAAAAGTCTAAGCTGCATTGCAGGTATATTACTCACTTTTCCCCAGTAAGAACTAGTAAATTCCTGGCTCTGTCCAGTTCGTACTTGGCCTAGATTCACATTATCAAGTGTACCTTCAGTTCATCTGACATTTTATCCTTTTTTGATTAAACATTGTTACACAAATCTTTTGATTGTTCAGTATCTCTGAATACCCTTAATAATAAATGGGTTTTGATCATGAAAGAGGAAGTAATCAAAGTCCCAAAAGCTAAGCAATGCCCCAGCTTAGCCAAGTCTGATAATCCTAATATATATTATCAGCAAATAAAGATTCCTCCCTCCTACTCAGCTCAGTTTGCCTAAATTACAGTACAGGCAGGAGGTTTCAGAGCTCATTCTAAACCATAGTGTCATAACAGACAACTGTAGGGCTCTCCACTTGGAAGAATAACCAACTCAGTGAAGGAAAAGATCTTTGAATATAATTTTCTATTGGAGCCTCAAGCTACCAGCCAACCTGGTGGATGGGCTCTAGACTGTCAACAGTTGCTGCAAATAGAAGTTTGTCTTCATGTAACATTCTGTCCTCCCACTATTTTGTATTTTTGGTGTTGAATAAAAATGTAACCATGCAGGACCATAGGTCACAGAAAATGGTTTTATTACAATAGCACAATTATGACATAGTTTCAGAGGTACAGCTAAATATCTGCTCTATGTGAACACACAAGGTAGCTGGACAGATCTCTCATTAAGTGTAAGATTCCCCAAGATATTTTATGAAGCATATGCTCCCAGTTTTGGTGTCAGGGGCATAACAAGAACTTTGAAAAGCTATTTGTAACCATGCAATTAGCCCTAAAGAAATGCTATGGGACAAAAGAAAAAAAAAAGTGCACAGCTTCATTAAGTGATTATGACTAACACAGGTTCAGTCCAAATGTGTTTAGGCAACTGAGAAGTATAAACACCTAAAAACGAGGAGACCCGTGTTAAGTGGATACCAATAAGGCTTAGAAAGACTAGTTCTAATAGTAAAAAGTACACTTTTTGGCAACCTAGATGAAACTGTTAAAACATTCACTATGCACAGTATTGTGGTGGTGACCTTTGTTCTGATAAGTGTCTAAGCAATACACTTACCTTTGCCTCAGTGATAACTACAATAAACTAATTATATTGACTAAATATGTACCATTTATATTTCTCTTGAGTCTTTCATTGTTGTAGTAAAAGACCAATGTTAAGAAAAGAAGACAATAAAGTAAGATTTAGACTAAATACAAGGAATCAAAAGAAGCTAACCACAACCATATAAATCTGTGTATTGGAAGCTACAATACTGTACCACAAGTAAACCTAACAGTCTAACTTTCAGGGGTGCTGCTGATCTTTTAAATTTATAGCAGACAACAGAGCTTGAAGATTCTCAACACCTTTCAAAATCACTCTGCTTTTACTTGGGTGCCCGGATGAAGATTAAGGAACGCAACTTTAGGCATCCTGCTGTGACAATTTTCACTTCTGTCCTTTTTGCTCTCTCTTGTTATGCCTAATGCCAGCAAAAACCTGATGGAAATATAACAATTTAATAAAGATAAAGTACAGAAAAAAGAAATTGCTCAGAATTCCAGCTGGGTTTTCCACTTTTCTGGTAATTATCATAAGTGCCTCCCCATGACTGGAAATGAGAAGAGAAACTGCTGTTACTGCCACTTCCCTGCTCTCTATGTTGCTTTTTTTATCCACAGTAGCCCCCTAAACAAGTTATCCAAAACCAACAAGCTGTGAGGTTCAGCTACTATGCACTCATTTCAAAAGCATTTTTAAACGCAACAGTACCCACGCTCTGCTTTTCTTCTCAGCTATTAACTTCTCTGCCACCACATAACATGCCAAAGGAAAGATGGTATTTCACAGAAATGGGGAATCAAAATAAAAAAAGGACAAAAGAAACAATGAAATATTGCTGTGAAAGAGCTCGGTGCTCTGGCTAATTGAGCATTACATATGTTTCCTTTAATACATTTTAGTTTTTCACCCTAAACCTTGACATCTCTTGGTGAGGAATTGACCAGGAGCCAAAAAGCTTCTCAGATGGCATGGGGGACCATAAAAACACCCTACTCTCAGACAGAAACATAGCTTGACAGGCAAAATGGAGCAGCCCCTGGAGAATAGTTATCTACCATCACAAATCAGAGGTGCTTTGAAGCCCCAATCCAGAAGCGAAGGGGAAGACCAGTACACAGGAATCACTGTGCTGCCTTCACTGACCACTGCCACTGTGCCTGCACCCCAGGCACACCTCTTAAAAGCCTCATGATACATCAGAGTAAAAGACACTGCGGACCACAAAATATTCCTGCCTGACTGCAGAAATTAACTGTGCTGCCTAGCCAGCTCAGACTCCCTTTCATGTCAACCAGGAGAGATAAGCACATTGAAGAAGCAGTTCAGATTGCATGTGAGATAAAAATACCTTCTGGAAGGGCCCTCTACCTTTTTCCACTGACTAAAGATGGAACTTAAGCTGACTAGGCTTGTAACTTAGACATTAAATCTACCGCTGAGTAGGAATAATTTGATCTCCATGTTTGTATTATATCATGTTTGAACTGACAAGTAGTAGTATCACTGTTGCAATAATGTAATAAAATTATGTTCTTCTCTCTTTTTTTAATTTATTTTTATTATATAAAGTATTTTCTCTTGTGGATTTCACAAATAAATTAATTATATTAGATTAAAATAAAACAACATCCACTATTGTTTGAAAAAAATAAAAAAAGGAGAGAAAACTAGAAGTTAACATTACATACAATGTTTACTCTGCATTCCATTTTATCAGTGTTATGACCTTGAAACAAATATTAGTTTCCACACAACAAGTTAACATTGATTTTTGAATAATATAAATGAAAAGAAATTATTGTCTTGAAAGTTCATTCAAGTGGGACATAAAGGAAAATGCAGTGTGTTAGATGACAGTCCACATGGTCATCTATTTAATTGTATTGTCATTACATATAAAGAAATCTGACATTTTTTTTAAAGTTACCTATACAGCTTATATACAAATAAACAGCTCTATAAATGTAAGTATCTTCTATCATTCAGTACTAGAAAGGATATCTAATGTCTTATGAATTAACTTTAAAACACCAATATATTTTTAAGTGGATGTCTCTTCAGTTAGACCAAGAGAAAAAGATATTATAAAGAATTATTAATCAATTTAAAAGTGGATTATAGGGACAAGGCGTTTTAGAATACTTACTCTTGCATACCTTAACTACTGAAGTAAGTGAGGATAATGAAAACATGAAAAATAGTCAATGTTCTCTAATAAACAATTATTTTTTTAACAGGCAAAGCATGAATGCTTTTTTTGGTGAAATAAGATGATTGGTGACCAAAGAAAGTGCAGTTCTGCAAACAGAACAAATCCGCATCTAAGCAAAGCATTTGGTAGAGCATCTTGTGAAATATTACTCTGAAAAATCAAATTTCCTTGGATACGAACCGTATGATACAGCATGAAAAGTAGCTCAATAGCCATAAACAGTAGTTAATGATGAACGACAACTTATCAGATAGGGAAAGTTGTCTGGGGGCATACTAGTGTAGAAGGTTTCAGCCTCCTTCTTTATCTGACATCTTCATTAATAATTTAGAAGGGAGTTAAAATATCACATTAATGAAACTCACAGATGATGCTAAATTGAGATGTGTCACATCACAGAATGACAAAGAATAAAATAGTGGGACACTAGGTGTGAATCCACATGGATATTAAGTGTCTGGCACTTTCACTGGCTTCATGAGCTTAAAGTTTGTTTTATACTCTACATTATAGATACAGAAGATTCTTGAAACTTATTTCCAAAGTCAACTCCCTCCCTGTTTCCAAATTGGACCTAAAAATCTTTTTGTTGTCCTCAGAGAATAAGCTATCTGTAACATTCACTAAGAAATACAATGACATTTTTTGTATAACCAGAAATAAATATATGACAAAGAAGAAGGTAGATAATCAGTACAGTAATCCTTATGGAGAGAGAATAAAGAAAATTTTAACAGATTACTTATTGCTCATTTTAATACACTTGACTATGAAATACAACAAAGAAATCATTAATGTCATATAATAATATATTTTGCATGAAATTAACTAGTAATTACAAAATGTTGGAATTACAGGGAAGGAAAAACCCATCTGTTTCCCTCCTGTTCTTTGCGCATAAGAAGATCAGAAGGCACTTACATTTGTTTCCTTATGACTGAAACAGTTGGTGGGTTCCTGTATGATACTACAGTTCCTCATATTCAGTTTCTTCATTTTGGTTGGATTTTTATCTCCTAGTGACATACACTCGTGTATTTCTTGTCTGTCTAGAACTGCCTTTGCACCCATGTAGAGCTATTGCCTTCAGGCTCGCTGTGGAACCAAAATCACCTTTCCTTTTTTTTTGCTTCTTTCCTTCTTTCCCATGAGGATCATATTGCAGGAACAGGCATTGTGATCTTATAATACAAGCTCAGTGCTGCTGCTGAAATGAAATGCTATTCCTAACTAACAGAACATAGGTACTGAACATTATACAAAGAACACTAAATTCCAACATAACTATTTTCACTTATGAATGTTCAGATTTATTGGGTTTCTCTAAATGCAAATTTTGGTTTTGTTAGACTTGCTAAGTTTGCTTTGCTGTTTGTTCTGCATATTTTAATACCTTTCTCAAGTAAAATGTGTTACACAATTTTTGCCTCTGCCCTGCTCTTGAAAACTTTCAGCCCATACAGAATTAGTTATGCCAGTATATGAAACTCTTTCAAATGTAAATAATTTTTTTTTTTTTAAGAATAAAAGGAACAAAGCAACATTTGTCTAACAGGTCCACTGGTTGTGTTTTATTCAAATTTTATGAACATCAAGGATTCTAAGTGGGAGAAATACATAAAGTGGAAGAAAGATGTGAAGGATCTTTTGGAAAGGAAATTACAAATACAGTGACAGAATTTTTCTTTTTAGTTCATATGGTACAGTGCAAACTGGTGTTTTGTGCACATGCTTTTTGATAGGAGATAATTATTTTAATCTTTCATCTACTCAGTGATATAGATAAAATAATTAACCTTGTTGATACCCACCCATGTTGATTTACTGTAGCTAATGCAACATACCAAGTCCCATTTAAGGGCAACATCAGAAGAAGAAAAAGTGTCCAAAGGTAAAGAAAAACTTTTTTGTTTTCCATCTGACTCCTGGTTTGACCCTTTACTGCAGAAAATCCTGAAGACTCCTTCCTTTGTATCAACATTCAGGATATCCAAGAAACTGAAATAAAAGCAACTGGTGTGAAAGAAAGGAAGAAACTCCCTAAATACCTTCCAGACTTTAGTTTCACTGGCTTTTTAGGCACTTTTCCATATCAGTTATACAGAGCCTGTGGATACTTCTATTCCTGTAGTAACATGATGCAAATAGAAGATTAACTGTATCTCACTAACCTCATCCAAAATCTCACTATTTTTGTGCCAGTATCCACTCTACAGAATAAAATAATAGAAGGAAAACTTCAGGAGTTCCCTGAACTCGTGATCTCTCACATATTTATGTATTGCTTCAGTACATCTGTGTCACAGAGATGAATGTGTCTTCTTTCATTTCTTAATCCTGTTTTTTGGTCTTTAATGTAAAAGCAAATCTCTGATCTACGTTCCTTAAAACACCTCATTCCAAAGAAAAAGAAAGAGATCTGAAATCATAGCTGACATACTATGTTCCGATTTTGAATTCTGGACACTTAGATTAGAGTAAAATCATAGTCAACCATCTATGAAGGTTCATATAACAGCACCAGAGCTTGGGATGACGACACACATTGAGGTAGTAGAATCTATCCAAGATCATATAAGACATAAAGACTCATCTAGTCAGGTTTATTATTTTATAATATTAAAAGTAGCTGACAGACAAAGCAGATAGGTGCACCTGCAAGTAACATAAATACAATGTTTATATACAGTAAATAACTCAGGGGGATTACATTAAATTACCAATCAAAGCCAGTCACACAATGCCATTAGCTGTACTGCTTCTGTGTATTTTTTTACTTACTTTTGCTAACAGACTGTTTCTATGCAGAGAGTCTTCTGTTAGGATCTTGATTTTGTAGAATACAAAATGAAATAGATAAGTCCATATATCAATCATCAACAGATTTATGGCAGGTTAAACTATGTGATTTAATATGACATCTTACAAAGACCACCTGCTTTATTTCCTCTTATCAGGGGGACATGCCTAAATTGTCTCTCTAGTTCCTCATTAACTCGGTAGAATATAATTTACTCGTTAAGTAGCTTAGTTTCATTACAAGGAAAAAAACCTCCAAAAGAATGCATTGACTTCTCACACCTTCTAGCCTCTTCTAATAAGGAATAAGGCCCGTTTACATGAAGTTATTCTAGCATTAAATTATTTTATCTGAAGCATGGACCTGGAAAAAATCAGCTTTCTCTCTTTTGGAAGGTTATTATAACAACTTACCTTCTCTGTAAAGCTAGCAGTAGATGTCACAATTTTTTTTGTGGGAAGTATCACATGCATAGTAATCATGAATACTTATCATGAGCTGTGTTCAAAATAGAGCTGGACCACAGGATATATCAAGATGGGGGGTGCTGGTGTTAAAGAACACTAATGCAACATTAGTTTTCTATGACTTTTCTAGAGATAGGCATGGTTAGTATGGAAATGAATGAATTGAATTTTCAATGAGATGTATTCACTTGAATAATGAGAGTGCTTGAACAAGCATGACAGTGGAAATCAAGTGCTCAAGAAATGTTCAAAAGACTGGCTGAGGTACAATCATGGTTGTTATATGCCCTGGATTTGGCAAGTATAGCATTTGCTCATTGTGTATGGCCAAGAGGAAGTCTTGTAGACACAGCAGAGTTTCAAACAAGAACTAGTTCTGCATCATCGCTACCTTCGGAAGAGTTTTATTTAGTTCAGAGTAAATGTTGGACAGTTGTTAGAGGAGCCAGTGAAAACAACTAAAAGAAATGAACGAAAAAAAAAAGGCAAAAAAAGAGCAATTGCTACATGGTGATAAAAGTAGTTTAGTAACTAAGAAAGTATTTTGAGGAGTTTGTTTTCTCTGTGTCTTGAACTATTTGTGGTGACAAGATAAATGAACAAGTGACCTTTTGAAGACAGTGAGTTACCAAGTAGATTAGACGTAGAGCTGAGCTGGACAAATGAAACAGCAAGAACTCTTTGGACTGGGATAGGTTCATTGGAATCTTCCTGGGTGGATGTCAGCTTCTTTGATTCTTTTCGTTGACATAATAAATGCGTGTTTCTGCACAGGGATATATATTTACTATTCAGAAAATGAGCCAGGTCATTTAAACATGCTGTTTTCACTCGGGATTGGCGCCTATGTGAGTTTATGCTTGACTTCTTCAGATTTGATTTAAAGTTCACAGAAGTAGATCTTGTTAAATTCTTGAAAGGCTTTCAACTTTGTCAGAACTTCTGTAAAGGTACAGTGTCCTGTATCCTTGTTTGCACAGTCAGTGGAGCAGGTGTGTCCCTCATACACCAGAAGGACTTGTTGCATGGAGGTGCGACCACCACTGTCATGAAACTGTTGAATATATTTAGAGAGGAGTACGATTTGCATCATAGGAATTTCCCAAATATTCTGCTTGATAATCTTGGACAGCTGATAATAGCTATCATATACTTTTGAAGACCTTGTAACCCCACATACCATCAGAGACTGTGTTAATTCCTCTCTAGGCAATAAGAAATATGCAACTTTATTAGGACAGCTCTTTATGCGCTTATAAGCAGGATTTCTACCAAGTACCCCTCTTGAAAATGTATGAAGAAAGAAGGAGCATCATAAAATGATGTGTCACTATAAAAAGAGATAATAAAAAAGTTTTTAAAAGTTCATCCTCTTTTATTATCAGACAATTATGAGTGTGGAGGATTAGTCAGATATGCCCAGTTAAACAATTTGCAAATGTTCTCTTGCGGAAACAGACGTAGTGTACACATTAATAAGATATACTGCATATACAGCTTCTGGTATACACGCTTTGGTTACAAACAGAATGTCATGTCTTAGGGGACAGCATGATGGCATTGATGTTACTAGCAATAAAATGTAAGAACAGAATGAATGAACCTTTATTGGCTTGTAATTTCACTGTCTCAACACTTTTTGAAATCTGAATGTTGCTTGCTACTTTATTAGAAGCAACTCTGTTGCCACAGTGCCAGCAAGTATCAGCTGAAATTAAGGACTGAGAAATCCCTATTGATTATAACATTACTGTGTTACAAAACCAATTTACATCTCAATTCTTAGAACACTGAGGACTCTCAGGTAACTCTCTCATTACTGAGACTTAAAACATGTAAAATGAGACCTTACATTTTAAACTACACGATGAATTTAAAGTTTGTTAGATTTGTCATTGCATTGATTGACAAGCATAACAGTCATGCCAGGCATACTTTAACATGGATAAAGTACATTTTAAACTTGACTATGTTTCTGTCAAGAAATAGAAAGAAAAGTAACAGTTGATCTCACAAGGATGCAGTTTTAATGTTGTAAATACATTTATCTTTCTACATAAGCTAGATTGATAAAATAGTGACAATAAATATGCAAGGAACTGAGTACTTTTTTCTAATCAATGTCATTGTGCATTTCAGAACACTAATGTAGTCAAGTACACTCCTGGTAATAGAAACTGTACGTGTTATTCCCACATCTGCAGGTTATGTTGAAAAGAGAAACGTTCTTATACAAACCACTATCATGGGAAACATGACAAGGCTGATACAATCTCTTTTTTATTTTTTGTTTCTGTTTCTACAACATTTTATACTCAGGCATATTAGAAACCCTTCACTAAAAGCAAAATAATATTTTAAATACAGATTATTAACATTGCAAAGTCAAGTATTCAAAATTAGGGAATACTACAACTAGATTTATGTGAAATTGGTGTCATCAAAGGTATGTGTTCTGATAAATTTAGCTGCATACAGTAAGAGACCAATTTAGGTAAAGAATATAAAGTAGAAATTACTACAGTGATTTTGACCATAGATCCATCTATCCTACATTTATTTATCTGACATGATCATTTATGAATATCTAAGGAAGACTGTAAGACCAGTGTTTTGCCAGAATATTCCTGTAGTTTTGAGCAGTTTTCCTTTTTGCTACCACTTAAATCAACACCAGTGTCTTTGTATTTGAAACATGAAAACTTTCCCCACCCAAATATTTTGTTATCAGTAGCTTCATAAATTAACTTACACAGTATAAAAATGTACCTCTTTTTGTTTGCTCTTGTGCCTGTTATTTTGAACATTGTTCTTATGTTTTTAATTTAAATTCTTTACATGTATCATGGAATCCAAAACCAAGAACGTGACGTGCAGTTCCTGACCCATAGAAAAAAAGGGAACAGTTGTAATATCTGTGTTGGTTACCTTGTATGTAATGTTGGTGTTTCACCTAATTTAAGAAAATTGTGTTGTCCATTGACAACACAGGGAAGCTGCAATTGTCTGACTTTACTTGTGAGGGTTGACACATTGTAATGGTATGAAAAAAATGCAGATAGAATTAATGTGAAAAAAAAGAGACAATCACCACCACATTCCATCTATGATAATTTCAAAAAAGATTACTTTCATCTTGATGCAGTTGTATGTGAAAAAGTCTCGCTTAACACCTGTATCAAAGGAATGAAATATTGAGATATTCCCCTAATCAACAGCTTAATTTGCTATTACATGTTAACGATGAAAACATGGAGTTTGTTTTCAATTTGTCTCAATGATCAAGAAGTGCATACCCATTTTTTAACGTTAAATTGCTTACTTCACAACCATAATATTATAGCAGCATTTAGGGATTTTGCTGGTTTAAGGCTCTAGCCGCTAATGCACTCCTAACTTTTTTGCTTTGATGTTTCCTAGACACTTGATGAATTTGTAACCCCTAGGACCCTTCTATTCTCCACTGAACTGTAAGCTTAGAGTTCAAGTCTATTAGAAGGTCTATTTGTTACTACTTAGCCTGGCAGTATCATATGGGCATCATGTTGATTTCTGGAAGCGAACAACAGCTACTAAGAAGGTTGGTGGGTTTTTCTTTTCTTTCTTTTTTTTTTTTTTTTTTTTTTTANTTTACATTCCTGGTGGAGAAAATACTACTGAAGAAGCTGCTTCTAACATAAACTCTTGCTTTATTTGTATTGATTTCTTTTCAACAAATGGCTAGGCAGTCACTTTTGATAAAACACTTAGCAAGGGTAAATGCATCAGGAAATATGACCTAGCCAGTGGACTTTGGACAGAATGATGAAGGTCACTCAGGATTGCTTGGGAAATTATTAAATCAGTAACAGTAGCACAGACTTTTATTTATAATGAATACACATACATAAAGCAACACAACAAATTATTCTCATGTATCATGGACATATCTTGCCATCAGACATAGAAAACTCTCCCTGATTTTTGTACAAATGTTGATGCGTCTCATGGCAATATTTGTCCCTATGAAGAATTTAACAGGTTAATATTTTTCTTCAAACAAAAGCTTCATTTTTTACTTAATAATCTGGAAATGGATAATAAAGAAAATTCCTTTCTTTACAGACAGTTATTAATCTCAATTACACAGGCTTATCACATTTAATACAGAGTTTCCAAATTTACATTAAGCGAACTTAAGAATCAAGTTTTGCCATCAAAACTGGGGAAGACTGGGATAGCTTTCAATGTAAGAGGTCATTGCAATTCACTGCATGAAGGGAGCAGCTGCAGACTGGAAACATGTGAGGCCCCTGGAGCATCATGGTTTTTGCTCAGTAAGGACCAAAGTTTTCCATTCACTTCCTACAGTTCGCTTTTTGTGAGGCTACCGGTGGACAGCCAGGAAAAAGCAATACTGTAAGACGGTATTTGACACAAAAAGGAACATAGGACCTGTGCAGCGTCTGTGATTTGCTCTTCAGGTCTAGAGCTGAAATTCTGAAGTGGAATTTCATAAAGGGATTAATATTTTTAACAGCTATAGAAGTTTCCCTTTAATTTATTAAATGGTAGAAAACCTGAATCCCAAGAATCACTTAGCATTATAAAGCCAGTAAACGCGCATCATCAGTTGCATCTTCAGAATGACATGCTTTCTTATTAATATAGACTAGTCTTAATTTCTGTAGAATTCAGAGGATTCAGGTCCAAGTAGTCATGTAATAGAAAATGTATATTTTAGTTACCTAACAGTCATAGTGGAATCTAAGGCTCCTCTAGTGGGATCAAAAGGTCCTTTAGGTGTCTGTGTACCTTTATATAAAGTTAGATCATTAGATGTTTCAAACAAGATATGTACAACATCAGCCACAGTAAGTGAGCAGGTTTTTTAACTTTTATAAGGTGTTCATCACAGTTATATAGGAAATTCTGTTCCTTTCCAAATCCCAGCAGTAGTCACGGAGTTGAAGACAATTTTCTTCACTCAGTATCTTCCTTCAAAAGGCTGACTCAGCAGCTACTAGAGGAAAAGACATTAAACCATTTACTTTTTCCTTTAATACTGTTTAAAGATTTTTTGCAGGAAAATAAAGAACAGGATTCAATATACTCTTCAATCTGAAGGCATTCAGCCTGTCGTCTTCTTGGCAGAAGAATGTCCTAATCATTGGACACAGCTCTACTCTACATTTCTTATGACTGGCAATTTTAAATGTTGAAATTCAGGACAGTCTGAGACAGCTAAATTACTCTTATTCAGATGTGTCAGACTTGCTCAGTACAGGTCAAAGGCTTGGTAAATGATCAATGGCCTTTGGTATGGGAGATATTGCATTCACATGATTTATTGTGAAGAACAACCATCTTCTGACATTTCAACACTGTGAGCATTTAAAAATGCTGTCAGTTACAATGAGAATACAGGAAAAATATGCTTCATCTATTTTATCAAATAGGACTGAGATTTTAAAAACGGGACATCTCATGTTACACAAGATACCTGTCAACACCACCTACAGAAAACACAATGAAGAACAAAATATAGACTTAGGGCCTACAGGACCATGACTTTCAGTGATGCACAGCAATTTTCAAGTGCAGCATGATATCTTTCCTTGTTTAAGTAAGCACAGCAGCTTCAGATCATTGTGAATGACTTGTCTTAAATGTGTAAACCCATTGCTCTGCCTTCTTTTCTGAAGCCTGGAATCTGTGTGCGACACAATTCAGCTTTAAATTAAGGTTCAGGAAAATGTCTAGCAGATTAGTAACACTGTTTTTTGGGATTAAATCTGGATATTTAGTGTTCTACTCAGTAGGGATGCAATTAAACACTGAAAACAGAAAAGAAGTTGGAAGCAGGGATTAGGTTTCTCCCAGATAAGAGTTCTAGTAACTTAGCAAAGTAATGCTCACCACCTCCTCGCTCCCCTTCCAGCACTATGTGTGCAGGACTGAATTCTGCATAGCAGCACAGAAGAAAAAAGAAGATTAAGTCATAATTTCAAAAAATAAGCTAAGAGTAATTTTTCACAGCTGTGCTGAATCTTACCTAAAGGCTAATCTGCTGATTGGAATCTTTTTTCTAAATTATTGAAAAGGGAGCCCTGAGTTCTCCTCAATCTAGGAAGAGTAGCATATCCAGGTCTGGATAATGACATCTTTCTGCTCATCTTTTATGTTAGAAATAAACCCTTTTTGAGATGATTATTCCTGGTGGTGTCCCTCAGAACTGGTCAGACAAACATCTGCAGTCTCAGGGCAAGAGAGTATTCCCACACCAGTCACCTTCAGTTTCATATCCTAAAGGATGTGGGCAGGAGTTCAATGGCTAAATCCCTTAAAGAAGAAAAATTCTGCATATGTTCACAATTCTGTGCCACAGATGTGGCTGTGCAGATAAACTGCATAAACCGAATAAAGTATACTTTCTCTCTCTCTTGTCTTTTTTTTTTTTTTTATNCAAAAGTCTTCTTCAGTTGTGTTTCAGACTCCTATGTAGTCTTCTGGATCTGAACTTCACTTATTATTCCAGACTGGCTTCTGCAGCAATAGGCAATATCACACTTGCTGTTAAACCAATTTGTAGAGCTGTTGTGTACCATTCATATAAGCATAGATTATTTATTGTCTGAAATTTCATTTCATATTTTTGCATGTGTTTGTTGTTTGTGTAGAAAATATCTTTTGGCAAATCACATACCACCAATAAAATAATGTCATTTCCTCTGAGAAAAGATGTCTTGTGCACAAAAAGACTGTAAAATATTTTTTTTCCAAAGCCATCAAACTTTTCAGGGGTTGGTCAACGCTTTTTTTTAAAAAAAAGAGGTTCTACTCCTTTTTAAAAAAAAAAGAAAAGAAAAAGAAAGAAACATTCAGTGTGTTAACTATTTTTCTTTCTTTTCTGTAGAATATGGTTTGAATAAAGAACATAACCATTACTTTTGCCAAGAATTCATTTAACCTAGTAGAAAGTTTTTTAAACTTTCACAGGGATTGGACCCAAAATGGACACATTTACTTGTTAGTTCCTTACTTGATTCAGTTCCATAGGACAAAGAAATCTTCATTTACTGATTCACTTTTAGTTTAACGAATACAGTGATCATCTATAAAAGAAATGTGTTTTCTCAAAAAAAAAAACCAACCAAACCCCAAACAATACATGTAATATCGAGATAATATCAAACCGACACCTTCTATTTATACTATTTACAGGGAGTGATAAGATTATACTGCAATAATCACGTACATTAAATATCTAAAAATATTCGATGTTCTTTGCTATGAATATACTTTCAGCTGTTTGTGAGCAGGTTTATTAGTACTGTTTGACCAGTTACTTTAATGGAGCTACGCCTGGTTTTTAATGAAATAATTGTTAGAACAAGAAGATTCATGCTGAAAAAATGTTAGGAGCAATTCCAAAGTCTTTCTTTTTTTCTTTTTTTTTTAAACAACTTTAAACAAATGTTTTCTAAGATTTCTTTTTGTTCTCATTTGTATTATCTTTTCAGTACCAGCTGCAATAGCTGGGATCTGATATGACAAGAAAAAACAGTATTGTAGTTTATTGATGTTGGTCTACATTTTTTAATCCTTGAAAACTCCACAACTCTGAAGAGAGATATTCTTTTTTAGAAGTCACTCAGGGTATGATTACTTAACTCAGTCTTTAATAATGGACGATTTAGTCAAGGAAATAGATAAAACTGTTTGATACATTATACATTATCTCTTTGTATTCTAAGGGTGCACTGTGATATGTGAATGTTCGCATTTTTCACAATAGCGATTATCAGATTAAACCTCCTCATACACACCCAAGCAAAGTCCATACGTTGTGTAGTTTTAAAGTCTTAATTACTTTAAAAGATTTAAGGTTCAAATAGGCTTTAGTGTAATCCAAATTGGCATATGATAAGACATCTGCATTTCAAACTGTGAGATACTTGCTTACATTAAAACTACAAATCAAGCTAATTTTCTTTGCCCACAGTTATTTACTGGTATCCAACCTGAGAGTAAAACAATTTTGGAGAAAGAACATGATTTCAAGCAGTTGTTTAATGTAAAGGCTAAGATTTCAGTGAAGGCTAAGATTTTTGTAACAAACTAGTTAACATTGATGACCTGACATAAAATTTAGAGGCATTTTTCATACACAAAAATCCAGGACATCAAGTAAAAAGGAAGGCAGCAAAAATAAATGCTTAGAATGGAAGTATTATTATTTATGTATTTTCAAGACAATAACTTTTTAACATACATTTTCTTTTCACAATTCAGTTAAAATATCCTTGAAATTAGCTATTGTTTTTTCATGCACCAGCAATACTAATATCAAGACTGTGTTAAATTAATAGCTTCTTAAAAATATTGAAGCATATGTGGGCATGAAGCACACATATGAAGCACATAATTCTTCATATGGGCTGCTCAATACTGAAAAAGTGATTATATTGTCCTGTTTGCCAACAATGTCATGTTCCCATGTGACTGCATGAAAGCCTAATTATTTGCAAGACATATTTGAAGAAACCCTGGCTATATCTACAGGGGCAAGTTGTGCAGCTCAGAAAAAGCAGAACCATAAAGCAAAGAAAGTGGGTAAAGACAAACAGGAGAGTCTTTTTAAAAGCTCACCCATCATCTGATCTAAATATCTGATGTAAATCCACCCAGAACTGTGGCCCAGAAGCAGGATCTGCTCAGTAGCATCTGGAAGTGTAGGCACCCAAATAAGTTACCTAGTTTATAAGGTGATATTGAGGAAAGGTTATTACTTTTTTCACAGTAGCTTTCAATAGCCCTGATTCCTTATGTAAAGGTACGATTTTCTTTTCCTCAATACAAAGTGATGCAAGCAGGAAAAGTAATATTATGTTTACTTAGTTAACCATGAAAGTTGCGTTGACTGTAACTACTAAAATATAAGATCTGACTGTTACAATAGTTCTATGAAAACTTAGACTCAGAGTTTAGAAGTGAACAAAAGATCAAAAGGAATGCAGGGAATTATTAGGGAAGGAAAAGAAATCAGATAACATCAATTTGGCTCTAGATAAATCCACGATGTGCCCACATCTGAAAGGGGCAAATCTAAAAAGCAAAATATATTGTGCTGTATAAAAGCAGATGTAGTGTTATTCACCTAAGCATAAAAGTGCCATAAAGAAATGTGTATGAGGCATAAGGAACTTTTGGGGCCTTTATTTTTTTTCTTTCCTTTCTTTGATTTGCTTTCCTCCATTTTCTTATTTTCCTCCTTAAGCCTATCAGAGGCAAATCAACCCATTTTTTTGTGTCAACATGTTCTCATCCTGTATGAAAAGTGAATAAACAATTGCAAAAGAATTTAAAAGTATCTGGAGTGCCTATTTATAGTGACATTGGCAAAATTTGCTCTTTAAAACAAGTACTTCTGTTTGACTTGGAGGCTTCTGCTGTGCAAGTAAGCATCTAGACTGACATGAACAATGCAATGAAGACAGGAAAACTGGAAATTCAAATTTTCTTTCTCATCAATTTTATTATTTAAAAGAATTGAGAGATGTACCTCTTATTTCAGAATGCACTATGTACCTAGAAACACATTTCAAAACAGTTTTAGAATATCTCTGTATGTTTAGGAGCAAAGTTCTTTTGAATTTTGGGTATCTAGACACCTAACTATATTTTATCACAAATCAGGCTGACCATGGAATTCTAGCTGAAATCCATTTTATTTCAAGGATGGGAAACAAAGAGCAACAGATTTCTTCTTGTGCTTGTCTCAAAAGTCAAGGCAAGATGCACATGTTATCCATTCAGGACTTGTTTAGCTGGGAGATATCCTTCTTCTTTTTCATGAGAGCATTTGACAAAGTTTTATGACTCTCTGCATTGCAATTCTTTCAATGGAGAGTGGTAAGTGACAATGACTAAGTGAGACAAATTAGCCACACTGACAGGTACTGGAAATTTTTACAAGTACAACTCCTGGAACCACTAGTCCCATCCAAACTTTGCCACCTTCAAAAACGTATGTGTGTCCCAGTATGTGCTGAACTCCAATGAACCTGTCACCCATTGATCCAATTAGTATTATGGAAACTCAAAGATGTAACTGTTTTTCCAGTTTATGTGCTTCCAATGTGTCAGGAACAGGATATGATCTGCTAAATTCTGCCCCCCAAATGTGTATAAGATTTACTATGTGCTCAAAAAAGATTAAGCCTCAATACAGAGTATACAATATTTGTTTCAAATATACCAGGAAATACCTGTGATAGCAGATAATTTCTGTCTAATTAACACAATTGGACACAATTTTAGGTATAAATAGTTCATAAATTCCCAGTAACAGAAGTGTCAAAAAGTGTGTTAACTCGGTCTGTTGGTACTCTATAGCCTCTTAAATCTAATGTGGCACATGAAAAGCAAGGAAACACATTCAGGTTAGCTCGAGAGCTTCGTAAGACAGACTCGGGCAATCTAGGCTGTAAGCAAAATAAGGATAGAAAGAGACGTTCTTCATTCTAAACTAAGCACACAGCGAACAGCCAAAATCCATGCTACCACTGACTCTCTTTTTTATTAGTATGAATACTCTGCTTTTAAGTCCAGAATCACTAGTCTTTTTTAGCAGAGTTACAGGTTGCTTTTTTTGGATATCCGTTGTTGTAGAGTATAAATACTTACCATCTAAATGCAACTCGGATCATTTACATGCATGCAGGAATCTGGAACGGAGACAAACACCAAGAAGTGCTTCCAAAAAAAAACCCCAACCACATACTGAAACTCAGCCCCAGGAAGGATACTAAATCCTGGCAATAACGTCTGAATATCAAAACTTAAGCTAAGGACAAACTCTTTAATATGCCAGAGTTTATATTTCTATCAAGTAATAAATATAAGGACTAGTACCAATATACATGTATTCAGATATAAACAGATTATATTTTCATTTTAACAACAAAAAAAAATTTGTAAGAGGATGCCAACTAGTGATTCTTGTAATAGATGTATTATAACTAGAAACTACCAAATACATATTTTGTCCATTTTTTGATTGATCTGGTTTTAGGTATTCTCTTTTATTTTTCCTATTCACTGACTATTAGTACTTCTATGGCAACATTAAACCTTAGTTTCTTAGTCACACTGGGAACAAGTACAGGAACGAATTTTTGATCTACATATGCAAATAGTCTTTTTTGAAACTCCTGTGGACTTATCTTTTCAAAAACTGCAGGAGAGGGATGGAAGAGCTAGGAAAATTACTGAGTAAAGTTTTATATTGTAAAATGTATAAAGTAACAAACATTCATTTCAGACTGTCATCCCAGCACATAAAAAAGTTTTATGTGGTAAGGGAATAAAAGACTAACAAAAAATAAAAAATGAATCCAAATCTCAGGTTTAACATGAACAGTCAAAAAAGGCACTAAGATAATTTGGAAAAATAGGAAGAGTACAGTACAGGAAACAGAGAAGATTAAAACATTAGAATTAAATTCTATTCACGATCACAGAAAAGGAGGATATGTTACAGTGTTAGCAATCCTTTTTATATTCCCCAATTTGATAGTAATGCAAAAAAACCCCAAACCAAGTAAAAAAACCCGCACCACCACCAAATAAACCTAAACATAGAGGCTTTATTGTCACATCTGCCACTTTCTCTGTCTCCTGAAATGCCAGCAGTCTTTGTTGGACCTTCACCCTTTTATCATGTGAAATGATAAGAACAGACCAACAACAGAGAAGAACCTGGATGACACTTCTATCACCAACAGTTTCAGCCAAGTCATAAACAACAGTCCAGGAGAGACTCAGAGCCACGAAACGTAGATGTTTAAAGTAGAGCTGTCTACACATGAGCTAAGTATCTAAGGTCCCATCAAAGGCAGCAGAGATGAGGTGAAAACAGTTAATGGAGATGAGTGAGCTTTTTAACTTAATCTAAAGTAAATAATCACATTTCGCCATCTTACAAGCTCTCTAGGTTTCATTGACTAGAGCTGTCCACTGCCTCTCTTCAGAAAAGCCAGCTTGAACATTTAGCTTATGTGTAGACAACTGGAAATACCTAAAGGAAGTATAAGTTGTATCTTTAAATGCAGTTGTGACTTTGGTCATGCTACTGCCTTTTCTTCCTATCTTTTTAACTTGACCATATTATTTTTTCAATTGCCTTTCTCTCACATTTTGTCATGTGTTGAAAAAAAGAAAACTGACTTTACTAACCAAATCAGATTTTGCAACACTTAACTGTGTACCTGTGAGCTAAACTACAGCAAAGATGAGTGTCTTAAACAGGTGTGGCTACTGGAACTCCTCCAGATCCAAATGTCTGTCAAAATGAGGTACCAATACTATGCACTGTCCTGCAGGGAAGATGTTAGCAGGTTTCAGCATTGAAACAGAAGGCAACTTCTACCTTTGAATTTTTTTCACTTCATTCTTTCATGTGCATTTTTGTTGTTGTTGTTTTGTTTTCAAACAAAAAGTACAAGATCAAAATTGCCACAAACTTCTGGTAATCTTATTAGATGTAATTAGATGGGGAGGAGAGGAGAGGAGAGGGGAGGAGA
>VZSZ01004581.1:51862-160388 GCA_013398815.1 Ibidorhyncha struthersii
AAGAGAAGAGAAGAGAAGAGAAGAGAAGAGAAGAGAAGAGAAGAGAAGAGAAGAGAAGAGAAGAGAAGAGAAGAGAAGAGAAGAGAAGAGAAGAGAAGAAAAAATATTTCAGTTGGAAGGGACCTACAACAACCATGAGGTACGACTGCCTGACCAAAAGTTGAAGCATGTTGGCATTGTCCAAATGCCTCTGGGGCATCAACCACTTCTCTAGGAAGCCTGTTCCAGTGTTTGATCACCCTCTCGGTAAGGAAATGCTTCCTAATGTCCAGTCTAAATCTCCCCTGGTGCAATTTTGACCCATTCCCACGTGTCCTATCACTGGATACCAGGGAGAAGAGAGCAGCACTTCCCTCTCCACTTTCCCACCTCAGGAAGCTGTGGAGAGCAATGAGGCGTACCCTCAGCCTCCTTTTCTCCAAATTAGACAAGCCCAAAGTACTTAGCCACTCCTCACAGGACATCCCTCCCAGCCCTTTCACCAGCTTTGTTGCCCTCCACTGGATGTATTTGAGTACCTTCACATTCTTCTTAAATTGTGGGGCCCAGAACTGCACATAGTGCTGTAGGTGAGGCCACAGCAATGCTGAATACAGTGGGATAATCACCTCTTTTGACTGGCTGGTGATACTGTGTTTGATGGACCCCAGGGTGCACTTTGCCCTTGTGGCTGCCAGGGCACACTGCTGACTCCTGTTGAGCCTGCTGTCAACCAGCACCCCCAGATCCCTTTCTGTAGGGCTGCTCTCCAGCCACTCCCCTCCCAATTTATACTTGTGCCCAGCATTACTGCATCCAGTATTTTGACTGGCTAAATTTTATTCCATTAATCATAGTCCAATGCTTCAATCTATCTGGATCCCTCTGCAAGGCCTCCTGTCCCTCAAGAGAGTCAACAGCACCTCCCAGTTTGTTATCATCAGCAAACTTGCTAAGGATGCATTCAACTCCTGCATCCAGATCATTAATAAATACATTGAACAGAACTGGCCCTAGAATTAAACCCTGAGGAACACCGCTAGTGACTGGTCGTCAGCCAGATGCAGCCCCATTCACTGCAACCCTTTGAGCTCTGCTCTTCAGCCAGTTCTTCAGCCAGTGCACCGTGGACCTGCTCATCCCATAGTTGGACAATTTGTCCAGAAAGATGTTGTGAGGACATTAAAAACCTTACCAAAATCCAGAAAAACTTAGTGGGTCACCCACTAAGCAGGTGACCCTATCTTAGAAGGATATCATATTAGTTAAACAGGACTCTCTTTTTGCAAAACCGTGTTGACTGTTCTTGTTCATTCTGAATATATGTTCATCCTGAATATAACAAGGAAAGAAAATAGGGTTGTCCAACTGAAACCCACTTTTTAAAAAATAATTTTTAATTATTTTTGTCTACTTTTTCTTCTTTTTTTTTTGTGTCTTCTAGTTAAAATGTGACAGTTTCAAGATGTTACCTTGCCACGACCATTTGTTGTCTCTCTACACCAAACTTCAGCGTACAGCCATCTAACATCAGTGTCAGGGCCATAACAATATATATTTGGTGCTGGGGATATTATAGGAAAACTAATGTCCAAAATCAACTATATATCACTGCCAAAATATGAGGTAACATATATTTTGTTTTACTATAGTAATAATCAATATATAATAAATTTGGGGGTCCAAAGCACTAGTGTTCTAACTAAATTAGAACTCGAGAAATTTTAATGGCACATATTCCACCATAAACAGAGAAGAAAACCAGTGCAGTCAGAATCTAATTTTGTGAGGCAGGGGGGCTAGAATTAGATATTCTTTGAAGGTCCCTTCCAACCCAAATGATTCCATGATTCTGCTATCCACTGCTGCTCTTCTGTATGGGCACCAGCGATACTGCCACAGGAGACCTGGAATGTATTAAGAGTGGGCAACACGGCCCTGGGGGTGAGGGTGAAGTGCATGGGAAATTCAGTGGTTTTATCCTCAATCCTACTGGTCACTGTCACCTCAATCCCCGGGAAGGTGATGGAGTAAATAATCCTGCAAACCATTTCCAAACTTTTTGAAAGGGATTAGGGGTTACCCTCATGGATTTATAAAGGGAGAATCATGCCTGGCCTCAAAGCCATCTGTGATGAAATAACTGCATGTATGAGTGTTAGCTAATGTTATCAGTACATCTAGCTAGAGAAACTTTTTTCATAGATACATTTATGCACCAAAAAAAAAAAGCTCAAAAATGCCTTGTGCTGCACTTCTTATTGTTTTGAATAATGAAAAATTGCGTGCAGTACAGTGTGAGGAGACAATGGGAGAGAACAAACAATGTAATCCACGTTGTCACTTTGCCATGCAATAAAGGAAAGGAAATTCCTTCCTTACCACATTTGATGCTACTCTTTATAATCCAAACACATCCTTGTACAACATACTGTCATCTTTATTTTGCATCTGTGACAACATCTGAGTCACTTCTGTCCTTTTCCCTGAGGGAAAAGAAACAGCGAATCAAATATTTATGAAAAAGAATGAAAAGAACAGTATAAAGATAAGTGAACATTTTATAAAGGCAAAATAAACAGGAAACTGTCTGAGAACACTCAAGTTAGCATCATGCACTAGGAATAACCTCTCTCTTACATTAGCATTGTGTTTCTGAAGGGCACCACAGGGCAAGGATGAGCTGTTCTTATTAGGACTAACTTTAATAAGACATCATTACTCTTATTCCAATATTTCACCCAAGAGGCAAGGTTAAAACCCCTAGAGTGGGCTTTGCAAAAATGCTGTTGAAGAATCATTGTTAAATCAAGTGCTGATAGAAAATGGAGGAGGCTTAAGAGGAACCTGAATGGCATAAGAAAAAAACCTTTTTCAATAGGGTGCAGAGGATCAAGAAAATAGTAATTGAATCATAGGTATTGCCTGACCAGGATTAATTTGTTGAGTTCAAAAGCACAGAGAAGTTGGTTAAGAGCTCAATTTTTCTCTGTCCATTTTCTTTCACAGCTTTTGTGATGTTGTCATTCTTGGTCAAAAGTAAGACTAATATTGAATTTTTGCTAGTATTATTACTATTATTGGGTTTTTTATTCATTTCCAAATATTTCTTTTATTATATCAAAACCTGCTGATTTTTATGTTTTTTTTTTTCTAGTGCTTTACAATTTAGCATAATTAAAATACAAAGTTAACTAGATTTTTATATATATGTGCAGGAGGTAATGAAAATTACATGTACAAACTAACAGACACAAGTTTTGGAAGATTTTTTCATTGTTTTGTAATTTAAATGAGCTCTTTATGATACTAAAAAAAAAAAAAACACCCCAAAAGTTTAAAGAAATAAATAAGTAAGCAAGCTGTCAAAACCCAAGACCTCTTAGTCTTTCAGATATGGTAAAGGAATTTTCTTAATGCAAGGCATGATCTAAAGGTTCTTTTCATTACTGGACTTTGATTCATATGTTTAATGCTACCCGTATAATACTTTCAAGACTGTATGGGTTGTTTAAACTACTTCAATGTTTAAATGAGTCATTCTGCATTGTACTATGAAGAGATTAAATTTAAATTTCCTATTCACTAAATAAAATTAGTACTGCTTGAAAATGATAGTATAACTTACAGTGTTTAAAATACAACTGAGCACAACCAGTTTTCTGTTACATATCTAAGTCTAAAAACTATAAAGAAGTTACTAAATATTCTTAACTAAACAACTTCGAAAAAATAAGGTATCAATTGCATATAGCTAATATTGGGGAATGATTCAAATTTATTCTGTATTTTATTATTTTTTTAGTACTGGAAGAATTACTGTGGCGTCATTCCATAAAGAAAGAAAATTTACAGGTATCTATATTTCAGTAGGAAACTGAGTTTTCACAGATTTGCTCACTTGTAAATTATCATGATTTTTGACCATGCATTTTTTAAATGTAGGAAGAGCAAAAACTCAAATACACATTCAGTGATTAAAAAATACATTATGATAATTTTTGCTATTATTACTTATATCTTGTATGAACATGGCTTATAGGAACTATCAATACACACCATAAATAACTGTTCCTATTTCATGATCTTAGGTAGCTAGAGAAATCAAACAGAATTCACCAAAACCCTCTTGTAAATACGTAACCTGTAATATGGTAGACTTAGGACTAAATCTTTACTTTTTTGGAGATTTCTTATGTCACTTGGGGTAATTCTGCCTTTCATCTGTGCAGTAAAATGGCAGTGAAAGTGCTGGTGTCTTTCACAGAATTTTGATGAGGAGAAAAGTTTTAATCATTATAAGGTATTCAGTATGATAATAGGGAACATGCAGAGGAAGTATTGCTGTCCCATTTCAAACATAGTCTTCTAGAGCCTCTAAGCATCTGCATAAACCCATCACTGCAGTGCAAGGCAAGTGAATGTTTCAAGTAGTTTAATTCCTATGAGACCACACCTTAACAGAAGTTCCTGGTATAAACAGAAAATGTAAACAGCTAAAGCTTTTACCAACCTGAATGAAAGCTATACACTCTTTTGAATTCAAAATCCCCTAAATTCATAGAATTTGGGACTCGTGTTAATCTTGTCAGAACTGACATTCTAAAGAGTGATTCTTCTGATATCCCTGAGCTTTTTCTTCCTGATTATCCATCTGTGTTTTAATCTTTCTGAAAATGAAATTCAGTTACAAGCTAAAAGCTGTTAATGGATGTGAACAAATGGGGAAAAAATGTGGCAGTATGGTAAATCTGAGCTCCCTTTCATTCCTGAACAATAGTATCTTACTTAAGCATGAAGACAACTTACAACTCTAATGAAAGTCATGTGGCACATTTTTGCTATTATTTATAAAGCCAGCTTCAAAAAGGTGACTCATAGCAGGATCTGATAAAGTATTAGCATACATTATTGCCATCTTTTTTTCATGTCTGTGTGTGTAAAACAAAGCAGAATTTTGTGATGAAAATGTTAGTCATGACAGTAATCCCCTTTGGAAACGTACACTATGCTTCTCTTTCCTTTTGTTCACTAATCATTTCTGCGATTCTGATGTTCTTTTCGTGAAACTATTTCTGTCTTATAGTTATGCCTAAACACACTTTAATTCAATAAAATGAACTAAAAATGTCACGTCTTAAAATAAAAAGCATGTGTTGTCACAAGCAGACACTGATTTCTTCATTGCCAAATGTAGACTGGTGACTGCCACCATTGTTGGATCAGATTTATTTCTGCTCCAAATGGTATATAGCAGCTAGAATATGATTCTAGTTTTGATTCTTTGTGTGCATGAAATTATGGAGCCATCTTGTTTTCAAAGGAAAAAACAAAATTTTTGCCTGAGACAAGTTGCCCAAACAAAAACCTGCTGCAGTAGCAGATGAGTGATTATGTAGTGATTTGTAGCATAATTACTTATGAAAGACTTAACGGTTTATGTTGCTGGCTTGATCTCAGTCAACTGTTTTACATAGTCTTCTATATTTTTGCCCATTTTAACAAACATAAACCTTTTCCAGCCTCCTTAACTGCTGGTCCTCCTAGGCTAATTACTATATATTAAATCATCAGATAAACAGAGTGAATATGGGTATTCAGAAAGGAAATCTGCAGGAGTTACTGTACTTTTGACTGCAAAGAGGAGAATAAGAATGAATATTTAATAGGATGTCCACTTAGGATACTCTAAACATCATTACTGGCACTTGTCCAGCTAAAAAAAAATGAAGGGGGAGGAAACTACACACTGCTTATTTTAATTAGGCGAAATTATGTGGTTCAATAAAGCATGACAGCCTGCATAATGAAAGAAGAGACCCATGTTTATGAGAGAATTATTGATGACAAAAATGTTGGCAGCGTGCATGTTTTACTGAGACAGTCGAAAGCCATTTTATTATCTTTTCATTCATAATTTCCTGCAACATGTTTCAATGTGTAAACTGATAACAAGACCGTGTGGTGGGGGAACCTTTTACTATTTTTTATAAAAATGAACAAGACCATTTTTCTTCTTTGCTTCAGAACTAAATGTTGTTGACCCTTTCACAGACTGATGTAGAACAAGGTAGAAGTAAGCAAAAAGAGCCAAGAGAATACTTATCTTGAAAGGTGTTTATTCTGTGAACTGGGATAGAACATGTGGGTTTTATGAGGGAGAGGGATTGCAAATATAAGAAATGAAGGCTGGAGTCTGATTGGCACCATAAATTGTAATTTTTGCACTACATAGAAAATAGTTGTCTGACTATAATTTAGAACAGAACTAGAATATGTATTCTACTTGATGTACTTCACCAAAATGTGACATTTCACACAAAACTAACAAAATTCTCACATGGAAAATAGAGAATATCTTGGCAAAATTAACATTTAATTTCTTAGAAATGCAATGTTAGAACTTCTTGTAAGATTTAGAGAAGCAGAAGTGCAGGAGGGAAAGTGAAAGCTAACATGAAATTTGTCATAATATGTCAATTTTTAAACAGGAAATGAATAAAAGTATTTTGAAAACTCTAGTCAGTAAAAAAATTGAGAAGAAGAAAAGGATAACTATTCCAAAGAAATATTGAAAAAATTCAGACCAAATTAATATTTTCACTAAAAATATTCCTTTTGGATAAGATGCCCTATCACTTAAAAAAAAATATAAATTAATATTTCTGGGCAAAACAAGCTTTATTATCTTTATATTTGACATTAAGGTACAATCAACCTCCTTATACTTCTGCTGCTGTAAAGAATTGAAAGCCCTTATCCCAGCCCACAACCAGAAAAATAAGTAGCATCTGTCCTCTTTCAGTGGACTTGGCATGGATTCTAGTATCGGTATTGTCCATATCAGCATATGGAGTGTGATATAGCAGCAAAAATTCTTTTGTTCCTGCAAGAAAACTGAAATAAGAGGCTGTTGTCATGAAATATTTTAGTGGTAATTCACACATGCACACATGCATACAGGCATACAACCTTAACTGAGCAATAGGCAGGCAGAGGAATGAGAGAAGGTTTTTCTGGTATACACTTTCTGCAGAGCTCAGAAGGCAATGGAAGTTGCATTCTCCAAGGCCTGATGCAAGAGTTCAGTGTGTCATTTCTTGTTGTGGTATAGATTCAAAGTTACTGGGGCAACATTTTATGGAGAAAATATCTTGCCTATATGGCAGGCAGCTCTAGTGGATGGAAAGGGAACTACTTTCTTTCTATCCTAAGCATCATGATATCCAGCAGCTCTGATCCTTACATTCTTGTTTTCCCAATAAATTTGTATTTTTTGCTTTAAACTGAATAATAATATGTACTTCCAAGCAAACTTTTATTAAAGCTATGGCACAAGACTGCCTGCATATGTAATCTAGAGGGTAAGGCTGATTAATGAAATTAACCATCACAACAAAATTCGGCACATAATCGTTTAAAATAATTGACTTCAAATAAACCCTTAGTTATACAAGGTGACTGACTTCACCTGTCTAAGAATGATTAATGTATATTAATACACTTGTTACATGGATCAAAATCTTCAGATAAATCAGCCTGTTAAATTCATGGTTCTTGTTAATCAGATTTTCATGTTGAGCACTTGTGCCTGTGTTCAGCTTCTTTGGAGTTAACTTCTTTTTGTACCTCTGGTAGAGCATTGCCCAATAACTATTAATAGGTTGTTAAAAAAAAATTCCACCTCTGGACAGTCTTCTCTTAATTTTATATATAGCATTTAAATCAAAACAATACTCTAAGTCCTGACCTAAGTTAAGTAGCTAAAATATGTTCTGCCATCACTAATTTTAATGTTATATTTAGCTACCATAAATAGTGAGCTTTTGCCAAAGAGAGTGGCTAGCATAGCTAATTGACTCAAGATTTAAAATAATAACAATAATCGTTGTGTACTTCTTGTGATTAGTTTAATTACCCCCATTTCCTCTGAAAGCCTGAACATTAATTCCCATTGACTGCGACGTTAATTACTGGCAGGGACAGAGATGTTCAAATGCTGGCTCATGCTGCAAAGTGATAACTTCAGCAGATGGTTCTGTGCTTTAAAGAAATGAGAGCTTAACCTGTCATTACTTCCCTTTTTCTTTTTTTTTTTTTATTTAAGAGAGAATGCCGACGAAGTCAAGAATAAGAATACAAAGTACTCCTTTTGATACACGTGAGAAAAGTGCTACAAATATGTTTTCAAACACTTAGCAGGTCTTTTTAGAGGTGGCAGAATAGGGCACGATTAAGGGAAAATAATTGCAGTCCAGATAATTTCATCTTAACTTGCTACTCTATTACATTCCTCATATCCCATCATAGACGTTTGTTTCTCATCCTGACCTCAGCCCCGACCAGAGTGGCAGAAAGAATCTTACAGCTTCAGCAGGGCAGCTATTGCTGAATACCCTGCTGTCTCCCAGAGGGAGAGGTGTTCATTTGAGATTTTAGAGAACAAGAGCCTTTTCATAACCTCAATTACCACAAGGTCAATCTGCAACTGAGCGTTCAAGTGGTACTTAGATTGCCTGGTAAGCAGCTGTGGCCCAAGATCTATGTTGAAACCAAGTTAAACTGTCATCAATGTCTATCTGTTAATGACAGTAGCGAAAGAGAATCTTTCTGATAATTGGCTTTTTGAGGGACCAGAGAAGGGATTTGATTCTTGAACAAATAAAGCCTTGTCAAGATTAAGCTTTCATTTGTAATTCATAAGAAATATCTCTGTTGTCCCTCCATCATTCAGCCATATAAACATATGTATGCATGTGTGCATTTGTGTGTGCAATGCATAGATATGCATATCTATATGCACTGTATACAAGGTATTTTTCTCTAGGCAGCATCTTCTATGGATTTCAAAATTTCAAAAATTATATATGCATTCTGCTATCAATAAATATATATTACATTTTTTGTTATAAATATATTTATGCTCTGTCATGAGATTCATGCATAAGAATTGAAAATTACTGTGAAGCTGATGGCAATCTGTCAATTGATTGAGAATCCTTCAATCCCTTCAACTTTTATTCTTTCAGTAAGGTCTCACTGTAGGTCAAAATACAGTAGGAAAAACAGAATTACAGTGTGATGAATAAACCGATTCAACTAGATTAAAAACCAATGTTCAGCATGGCAATACCTAAATTGGAATGTTCTAAATGAAAACCCCAAAATGAAACCAAATGGTCTAACTTAACGCCTATTACATATCATGGTAAGGCACTAAATGTGTTTTAGGCACTGCAATTTGAATGTTTGTGATGTATTAGAAACATATACATTTTATGCATTATGTCAGTTCTCTTTGATCCTCCTTTGGAACTCTAAGTTCTAGCTGACAGTTACTTAAGGTTGACAGCTTTCTGGAAAAAACAGCCATTATTGCACACTGAATATTGTATGGTATCATTATTCTTTTTTTTTTTTTTTCTACAAAGGAGATTTCCAACACTTCTTTCAAAAATCTAGCTAGAAGATGTATTGATGAAGCCCGAGCTTTTGTCAAGGAAAGCAAAAAGGTAGGCTTTGTAGCCTCTGTTACACGTACTTTGACTGTAGCTTCTACTGAAACAAACAAAACACTCAGCTGGGGCGTATCTCACCTAACTTTAGACATCCACTGAGTAGAAATCTGCACCTGAGCCAGTTATCTAGAGTTCTTTTGCAGTCAGAGGAGAAAAACAGCCACTGCTACAAGGTGATTCACCTCATCCTAAAGCCAGCGTCCAAACCAGGCCATATTAATTACATTCCAGAAGTTAGGTGACATGAATCCCAGCTCTACTGACTTGAACAGTAATTTGGCTGCATAATGTGACTCAGAGGTCACGTAGTCATGAGCTCAGTGAGGGGTGAGCCTAGCTCATGTCTGTGAAAGAAGGAAAGTGAATTTTATTCTCCAACTGCGATCAAATAAGTACCACATACTTACTCATAAACCAGTGATGTTCCAGAAAACAGCAAAAGATTTAGTGAAACTAATGCAGAACTAAGGCACTCACATCTGCAGCTGTCATCTCCATGTTACCTTCAGAATTTCCTAGCTAACTTCTGCCTTCTGTTTCCATGTCTGTAAGAGGTTCCCTCATTTAAGAAATATGATGACTATCTTCTACCTACCCAGGCAGTAGACCCAACTTTCTTGCAAAGCCCAGTCTGGCCTGGGGCTCATATTGGCAGGTTTTGCCGTCTCATAAAATGTGTGGATGGCAACTTTTTTAGAGCATGGGGGTGGGGAGCATCATATTTCCCACTCCCCTCAGGAGGTCAGTACATTGTTGCATACTGATTGCAGCACTTCAGCTGGAATAAAAAGTTTCTTTCTATTCTCTGTTCCTTCAGCGAGCTTTTGTACTGGTTTTCTGTCCAACCGAATCTATCATTTTTTAATCCACAATATAGGAGGAATGGAAGTCGTTCTGCCTTCAGACCTATCAAACATTTGGTTTGATAAAGCAGTTCTGTGGGAGATTTCCACCAGTTTCAGGAAAGCAGTTAGTCCTGATCGTCCACTTCTGAATCAAATAGACTTACATAAAACATAAACACAATTTATTTTTTGACAGAAAGACCTCTACTTTTTTTTTTTTTTTTTGAAAGAATGGATGCAATGCTTGCTCACAGGAAAGGATTCTGAGTTGTTCTGAGGTAAACACCAAATGAAATGTTTATATAAAAGAGGAAGCGGTTTAAGAGATAATCATTTACATCTACATTGCTAAATTCATCTGTTTCAGGGAGTCATCCCAGGCAAATGATTTAGACTGGTTTGCATCCACTGCACTAGCTCCCTGTAGGAAGCATTAGCTATGTCTATACCATATAGCCTTTGGATTTGCCTCTTCTCTGGTTCATATGTGTGGCATTCAAATAATATAATAATCACAACTAGTTTTTTTGTGTTCATTTTTTTCAGTTCAAAGGGTCTGAAATAATTTGAAGGCTGTACTGCAGCTAGGCAGAGTGATATTTGTACGCCATAAAACACTGCTTATATGTTGCATATACTGAAGTATGGCAGGAGAGAATCTCTGGATTAAATGGGAGGTCAAAGCTTTCTGGGATAGTGCTGGAAATTATCTGAGAAAGCACAGTGCTGGAAATGATCTAAAAAAGCACATATGCCCTAAAATATGGAGACACACCCTCCATGGGATGATTTGTGCCCATAACATTAAAGATCTTCCAGATCCCAAACATAAGATCTTTTTTATTTATTTATTTGCTTTATACTTTTGATCTTATTTTCACAGTTTATGACATCAGCAAAACTTCTTGAGTGAATACTGGCCAACCGGTTTATTATTTTTACAGTTTTAATATTCCTGTTTTTTCCTCAGACAAGTATATTGAAAAAGAAATATTCCTTTTGGTTCTTTTTCTTGAGGGCTACTTTAAGATATTTTTACATTGAAATAAGGACAGTAGAAATTCCAGAATAGTTTTGCTTAGGTTTTCGGTTTCACTGAAAGCTGCCCAGCTTTACTAAAAGAGAAGGGAGAAGAGAGGATATTTGGCTAACAAATTTTGTCCCAGAAGGCACATTACACAGAAGATGATTATTGCACTGGCACCTTAACTACAAATTTGATAAAATGCTTAGCACAGCCCATCTCTGTGCTGAGTATACTAAAAACAAGTAGAACCCCTGGGCACTGCAGAAAATACTGAAGGACACCTGATACTGTTCATTGTCATTTATCTTCTTTAGTGTCGAAACTTTGTAAAACCTGGCAACACANTAGGGAACTGATAATTGTCAAGGTCAAAAGGAGTGTTATTCTTCTTTATAGCTGTCAGCAAAAATAGGATTCACAAGTACACTTCTTTTTCTTTGGCTTTTTTTTTAGCTTTACATTTTGACATTTTAAAAGCCCATGTCTAGGTTTCCAAGTGAGTTCTTTCCCCACTGGATTTAGAGCTTTAGCTATCAGTGCTGAAGGACAATTACATGTAGAGATGGTCAGCTGGATCAGTTTACTCAAGTTCTGAGTGACTGTTTTCCCGGGTTTCGAAAAGTAGGTCATTGATATCTGTCTCTTCTTTTTTTCTGATGAAAGTACACTAGAACCTGAGTCTTAGTGTGTGCCAGCAAAGCACTTGGCACGTGCTGAGGCCTGAAAAATATCAGAAAGAGCACATGGTTGGCAATGAATTCTTACTCTGTAGCACACTTGACATGTCCTATCTTAATTCCAGCAATCATCTTTGTAAACTGCAAAAGAATACATTGGAAGAAAAAATCTTCTCACATATAGTTGGCTCTTACTAACCAGTGGGTTTTGAACAGAGGTAGCATGCATGCATATATATACACATAGATTTTTCGTGATCTTTATAGTAAGTAGCTGAAATATCCCTGACTCATATTGATGGCTAAACACTGATTTTTACAGCAACTCCTGCATTTGTGATTTATTTTTTCTCTTTTTGACACCCGCTCTTGTTTAGTTGGTGGCTAAACATATTGGCTTTGACATTTTCACAACTCTAATGAAAACATAGTTGGTCTGCTCATAATTTGTAGTCTGTCTTTCTGCCCCAGATACAAACAGAAAAGCAAAGAAAGAACTTCCATTTTGGACAGTCGTAGCCAATCACTTACTCGTCTGTAATCTAGCATTTCAAATCTATCTTTAATTCTCAAAAATGTATTCCCCTCTAGCAAGTATAATAACCAGCAGTTTATAGAGCCGTAACCAATTGCTAGCAGACGTTAGGTTGCTCTTCTAGTGCCCCGTGGCAGCTGTGTTGAGCCAGCTTGAGTCTAGTGTTTATGGGGACAAAGCACCACAGCAGCATACCCATGTTGTCAAGCCAATCTGTGATGGAGTCTGTTTGTACTCACTCCTGTATTCATGCTCTGACTTGCTGCTTTGATTCTTTCTAATTATTCTGTACAAATTGAATTAGTTTTGAAAGGACAAAATATCCCATCTGAATCTACCGCATATTTTATGCTACATACTGTTGCATACTCCAGTGTTTCAGAGACACTCATTCAAATTCCCCCAGTGAGAAGAGGAAATTAAACATAATTTCTCGTATCTGAATGACAGTTTTGCTCTTACTACCTTCTTAGGAGATGGTGATGGCACTACAGCTGGCAGCTGTTTCTTGCACAGGGTGTGGTTTAACAAGCTTGTTCTGGGAACATCTACTAGACCAAGTACATGGGTGAGACAGAAAGATAAATATTTAGTTTGTAGTTCCTCAGGGACCTCTAACACAAGGTAATCTATCAAGTTTTTAAGCACTGTCAAGACTTCTGAGCATGTCAAGAAATAAATTTTTTGTATTCCTGGAAAATTTTAATATTGAGGACTTAGGTTCCTTAAGTATACAATGAATAGCAACCAAGTGTGTATTCTGATCGTCTCAAGTTTGCACTGTGTTTTACAATTAGATACATATGATGTATGATAAATCTACCCATTGTATCCTCTGAGTCTCAGCTTCTTGCCCACAAGCTAGGCTTAATAACAATACTTTATTATGTATGGAATAAGGAATATGATGTTCAACCTTTATTTTATTAATTATTTTCAAGCTTGTTAAAAGCATTTAAGCATTTTGACCACTTCTGTACCACAAACCTTTTCTGATATAATACATATGATTTTTCTTTTTTTAAAATTTACATTTTTATGCCAACTAAATAAAGAGAAAACTTTTTTTTTTTTTTTTTTTCTCCTGGCACAGTTTATTCCACTAGGATAACTGACATAAGCTATGCAGGCAAATTAAACTGTTGCTACCTGAGGAATGACATCTAAACTAGGAGAAAATACCATTATAGTTTAACTGGAAAATGTTCTTTTTAGTTGTCTAGTACCATGTCTTTTCCACCTGATTAAGGTACAAAAGCCAAAGTGTGTTTTGTTTATTTTCATGATGTGGCATAGTACTGATTTGATCATAATTGCAACATCCCAGAACTATCTTGTGAGTGTCTATGTGGCCCTTGGTAATTTTTGCAGTTGCTTATGTTTGCCTTATTTGTTTAACTTTAATCACAATTTTCCTCCAGGAATTGTCACTTTTCCAATGGATAGTCAGCACTAAGGTTTTACTTTGTGTTCTGGAAACTGGTTGACTCTTTATGGTATGCAAGCAGACTAAGCATTTGGGTACAGTACATTGGTTAGCTGCTGGCTAAGTCTTGACTTCTGGAGCAATTTCAATTTAGCCATCTTAGCTGTTTTGCAAACAATATAAAAAGCAGAAAAAGAACGACCCAACACTTTATAGATATATATATATAAGTAGAGCTGACCTTGAAAATGAACTAACAAGATAATGATAATAATAACAACAACAATAACAATAACAACAACAGTGAAGAAAACAGTTACGAGAGTGCACTAATGAACACCCGGATCAAAATACTGTGCAGCAATACCGTATAACTCAAAGACATTTTTCCATCCTTGAACTCTCCCTACATCATTTTCTTCAGAAAGTATAAAAGGAAAAAAAAAAAAAAGTCTCCATTCTATCTTCATGACTTCTTACCTCAGGGGAAAAAGGAAAGATTAAAAATTTGACTTACCTAATAGGGTATATTTGTGCTTTTGTACAAGTACCTGTGAGATAAAGAAAAATATTTCTTTTTATTTCGTTGCCCCACTGCCAGTAAGACAAAATAGAAGTAAGTTTTCTGGTATCCAAACGTACTTACCAGTCTCTAGGGAAGAGAAAATGAAATACATTTCATAGCACCATTCAAAGCAGCAAAGGAAAAGAGCTTTCTTTACTGCTTACTTTACTCCATCTTATTTCTCCAATTTAATTCATTTTATGAAAGAAATAATAACAAAGTTCAAAAAAAAATCCAGAATTTATAGCTGCTGAATGTATTCTCTTCTTGCTTTACAATATATTTATTCTATGAAAAAACAAAGTACTATATTCCTACAAATCAATGTAGTAACATTAGACCTCAACTTTGTTCCTGTGCAAGTAGTCATACAACACTAAAGGTGAGGACAAATCACCTGCGTTTCCTGTTACACATTTCCTTTGAAATTTATTTTCTTTTTTTTCTATGTTCTTTATTGTTGTCCCACCCCCACCCCCCACCCCCGGCAGGTGTGGTGTTTGGTGCACATTGTTTCTTTGTTTTGGAGTACATCATTGTTAAAATGATTGTAAACCAGAATGAATTGTATGACACACTATTACCACCATATGGTAGCATGACTTTCATCTCTAAGAAAGGACATTTTCCCCACATGCAGATTTGGAAAGCCCTTGTCTACATTAGCGTCACTGTTGTTTTGCTCTGCTGGACTCAGAGGAGCAAGAGTTAAAGTATCTGTGTAGAAACTGGATGATTTGTTGCTATGAAGTCCTTGGGTCAGGTTCCTCATTGAGGCGAGCTACAGCAACTTGTGTCATATACAGTAATGACTCTGGAGCAACTGTTTTATTGCCTACAAGAGTGAACAATGAGGCCTCTGGGAGGCAACTCAGCCTGGCCTTAGCTCACTAATAGAGCTGAGACAGCTTAATTTAGTGTAATCATAATTTGCATGACTTTTCTTCCGCAACTTCTGTTATATGAAATTCTCCTATGAAAAAGCTAGTAAAAAATCAGTGGGAGGCGCAAGAAAGGAGATAGAGGACACATCTAATTTCCTTCAACTTTTAGAAGCAATCTATTTTATATAAAAGAAAATGTAGGTTGTCTTAGTTGTAACTATAGCTGTGAAAATTCTAGAACCCGAACAGGAATAATCTAGAGTGACTGAGACCCTTATCCCACATGAAAATTTCAATTAATATTACAGTCCTTTTACCATGATGCATGTTCCTTGAATACATACAGTTGGCGGTTTCACTGCTAGGTCAGTTCTAATCCATAGCTCTGATTTGTTTGGTTACCAGTATGAAAAAAGCTGGTTACTTCAGCAACCTTAGGAACAAGATGTCATAATACAACAAAACTCCACCACCTTTAAGGTGTTAAGAATAGTACCAAACATTGCAGGGAGATAAATATTATATAGGGATAGGTGTAATGTCAAGGAGAAAGTTTTGCTAATCATGAACAGTGAGTGAATTACCTCTCCTATTAATTGGACAAGTTTCTGTTGTAGTAAATTAATATAAATGGGTAAGTAAGCAGCTGTGAGGAGGTCCCAAATTAGTATGAAAGACATCAACTATTTATGCAACTGTATTTTTCCTATTAAGCTAACAACCAGCTAGACCATTTGACCACATTTTAGATTAATTTATAGAGGTGTAAATCTCAGATAACACTGTTGTAAATCTAGAGTAATTCCAGCGAGCACAATGAAGTTACTCACAGCTTACATTAGTGTAATTGGAAATGGAATACAGTCTATATTGTAATAAGGTACCAAGTATTTGGCAAAATTCACTTAGCTGGGGAAAAGCCTCTTAAGTTTTCCACTGATATTTACTTCAGAGGCCAAATAAGAGTAGACCTGTCTGCCTAATCCCAGGATGGACTAAGTAAATTTACACTTCCTTCTTTTCACAGAGCTGTTCATTGTTAATGGCAAATTCACTTGTGTGTGCTTCTGGAGACTGCCTAATTCATAGACCATTTAAAACAGAACCACTGCTGATAGCTGTAATTAGTTTCATGGCAACTCTTCCTCCTGCTGCTGCAAGACTGAGGCTGCTAGTTCAACTTCTATAACAGGCTTGTACCAATTAGTACAGCCTGAACCTAGTCCAACGATATTGTAATGTAGGGATAATAGTTGAGGAACCAAGTTTACTTTTTAATTTGATCTTGGAGGTGTTTCACTTGCAATTTGTTTGCAAATGTCAGCTCCAGAAAAATAGTTATATCTTCTTTTGGTCTATCTAAATAGGCCTGTAAATACACTTTCAGTTTTGTAACTCTAGGGTTCTGGGAAAGCACTCAGTGACAGAATAATGTTCAAGAAGTCTTGTATAGAAGATTAATTTGGAAACATCTATCAAATCTACTGTCCTGCTTTATTCTTTCTAACCTTCAAAAGATATATTCTTAAACAGAAGAAAAATATATGAAGTCTTAGTAGCTAGGTGTTTAGAAAATTATAAATCTAACCAACGGTTCTTTTCCTCTTTCTGCGTGTTTAGTATAGACGTAATTTGTTTGTCAGCTGGGGAGGGATAAAATGAAGCATTTGCATCTATTCCTCAAGAAGAAAGTATCTTTTTTTCCAGGAATAGGAAACATTTTATTTTGCTGATCCTTTGAATTGCTTTCTATACACTTGCTAAATTCTACGTGCCTTTTGCAAGTACTTGACATATCTTTTTTGCATCTATCTATAGTTTAGTGTTTAGATATGCTTAACATTGCCTCCATCTCTTGCAACCTCAATTTTCAGTACTTTCTCCAAGTGAGAACTAAGATATGAAATTTATAAACCAAAAAGTAGACTAAAGCTTTTATGCTACATTTCTGACTTCATCTGCAAGTTCTTTTCACACCACTTGCAATATCAAATCCAGTCCATACAATTTTTGCATATGAATTTCAATGATCTTGAAGAACTGAGTGAACCAGTCCTTCTAAAGTAAATTTCTGCTTTTTGTATAGTCAGAAAGCCTTGCATCTAACCCATACAGCCTATGAGAGACAGGTTTCTAAGGTTTTTAGACGGAGCTCATTCATTCATAAGGTGTCTAGTTCAGGCATCTAAGTTAGATGACTGACATCTCTCTGTGGTCCTTAACAGTTAATGAACAGTAAGGCTACACAACCAAACTAGACTATTCTGAAGTAATCCCCCTATAAATATGTGTAGGGTGAGCACTTGGTCCCGAGAACGGCTGTTTTGCTCTGCATATCTGCTGCTAGGAAGTTGCATTATTTGCTACCATCAACATAATGCAGTTATCTCCCCCGCTGATTTCAAGTGCATCTAAAAAGTCTAAGTCATACTTGGTATACATACGAGTTTCTTTAGAAAAAAATTATACAAAGGATGCAATGTATGAAGATGAAATTTAGTGCGTTTACGTCACTGTATATCAAGGGCTGAGAAGAAAGACTTTGGTGAGTAGAGAGAGTATGCTTGTGGTAAAATGCAGGTCAGCCCATGACTTTCTGTCATCTCCATGGGATTTCCTTGTCATCAGTAAGTCAAAAGAATGAAGGTAGCATGACTTCACTCAGTTATGACATTTGGGTTTTTTTGTTTGTTTTGTTTTGTAAGATTACTCTTTACCTGATGTACCTCTTATGACTTAGGAAATAAAAAACTATATTTGAAAGAATACTATGAGCAAAGCCATGCACATCATGTGCACCAAGGTACTACTGATGAAAAACATGAAAAACACTTGAAAAGTCCTTTGTGAAAGTAGTTCATAACTGAGCCAGCACATCTCTACCTACTCTTTCTTGGTTAAAAACAGGTAAAAATTATCCCAGTGAACATCTTGATTACAGAAAGCAACTCCCCCTTCCTCTACCCTCCCCCCCCCCAAAAAAAACCCACAACCAAGACCCAAACCAACCCACTTTCATGCACTAAAACCTGGAATCCTAAAACTGTCATTACAAAAAGGTGGTATATTTCCTGAATCCCAGGCAGCTGACATCGGGGTCACTCTCTTTAATCATGGAAAGAGTGGGGAGTGGCTCCCACCTGGAGAGAGAAAGGAAATAGCATTCCTGTCATCCCAGATTGTTTAAGCATGTTGCTGATACAGCAATACTATTGACAAGCAGCAGCTGTGGAGGGGGCTCTGGTTATTCCTGTATCTCCACTTGCAAAGAATTCCTCAAAGACAGCGCTGTGATTTTCTGGAACCAAAAATATGATAAAAATGGACTGATCTTGCTTAACATATGAAAGAACTGTCCTTTATATAGCAGGCATTTTCTTTTAAAAATATGTAAATTGTTATGTTTTCTCTCTACAGATGAAAAAGAGTAAGAGCATTTCATATAGAGAGAATCATATTTTGAAATGTCTTAGCTTCCTGAAAGCACTTTAGGAAAAACAAACAACAACAACTACCCTTGCACTTGCAAAAGGCATGCATGTGCCTGCAAATTGTACAGAGAAATGTGGCTACTACAAAATATGCTCTCTTTACAATAGGAAAAAGAGGAAAAATAGATTAAAATGTATAACTATATAGAACACATGCTGAAGCTGATGAGGGACAGAACACAGACTGTTTTGTAAGCTCAGGAACAGACAAATTTTGTTCAATTTGTGAAATGAAGCACTTGCCAAAGTGATGAGAATGGTACAAGAGTCTGAAGAGAGGAGAGTGAAAGAGAAGCAAAAAATATTCACTGAAAATCACTGAGAACAGGATCAAACGTGATAGAAGGCAAAGCAGGCACTATCATGGCTTGCTCTCAGGGGAATTGCTTTGGTTTTGTTTAATTGCATTTCCTCCTTTATTTTGTGCTTTTCTTTCAAGGGNTGTGTGTTACTGTTTAACCCTATTCTTTCTGTTGGCCAGCTCTTAGGAATACTACTTATCCAGAACTTTAATCTAATAGCCCTTTCACCAAGTTCTGAAAGTTTGCAGAGATTTTGCTTACAGTATTAAATCAGCACTAAAGGATGCAAGAAATAGGTACACACACAGTGGAGAGAGACTCCAAGAATGTTGAGATGTTAAAAATGAGATTCCATGCTCAATGTATGTACAAACAGTAGCTTTTCAAACGTCCTATCCAAATTGGGTGTATTTCCACAACCCTGTGCCTTTCCACGACCCTGTGCCTTTTAGCATTTCAAAAACACAAAACATAGGAAAAACATTTTAAACAGTATTTTTAAATGGTTAAATAAAGTTTTCCCAACCAACCTGGTTTCATTTTAGTGTTATTCTTGTTTTTTCTGCACAAACTGAAAATCTTAGATCAAAGGTAGCCTGAAAATCCCTCATAGGATATTTAGACAATTTCCTCTGAAACTGTGTCATTAAGAAAGAGAGAAGAGACTGACCAGAATGGGCTGGGGAGAGCAAGTTAAAACATTAATTTAAATAAAAATAAACTCACAAGATCCCTCCATTAAAAAAATAAAATCTCATTAAACATTGTCAGCATGGAAAACTGGGCATATACAGTTATAGTTCTATGGAGTTACATGTAGCTAATAACAATGTTTTAAAAAGAAAGTGTCAAGACAAATTTAATAACAAATGATGCTACAAATCATGTGTAGGATGAAAAATATGTTAGAAATATGAAAAAAAGGGCAGTGATGGCTTTTCTATGAGAATTAAGATATTTCTAGAGAAAATACATGGTAAGAGCAGCTGATGGTTTATTTATGAGACCATTATAAATATATGTGCTTTTTATATAGTTGCCTTCTCATTTGCTTCCACTGACTTATTTTTTAAGGTTGCTGTCTATGTGTTTTTTTTTTTTTAAAGAAACAAAAACAAGCTGGTGAACAGATAACCTTATTCTAACAGCAACATCTTGAGTGGGGGTGGGAAGCAACCCCAGCCTCCTCTGTGCACAGTCAGCATGAGTCCATAAGGACAAATGGTTTTATTTATTCACACACTAGTAAAATCCTCCCTGCAGAGACATGTTCTTTAGTAGGGTCTAATTTTTGTGTTTTATTTTTGTTTCCCACAGATGTTGAAGATGCTAGAATGAGAAGGGCCTTTTCTGGTGGGATTTTTAGACGGGCTTTTCTCTGTAAGCCATAGTATAAAAACATAAAAGAGAGCAAGATGGTTTTGGGGATTTACAGAAAACAAAAAGCAGAAGAAAAAAGTTTTTTTTCTTTCAAAGAGACCAATTAATCAATCAGTAATAATGGTAAATAGTTATATCAGTGTTTGTACCATATACTTTTCCTTCAATTTCTCCTTTCCACTTACCTGGATAAAAGCAGACACCAACACAATCCAGTACATCAGAGTCACTTTAGATATCTACTTGAGGACTAGAGGGATCTTAATCTATGAATGCCGTGTTTTTCTACATATTAGGACTATTAGGAGTGTAGGTGACTTGCTAAGGCACAGATATCTACATTGCAACTTCTGGGTTTGGTGAGACAACTCATGCCCTTGACATTCACCTCCTGTTCACAAAGAATGTGTTGCCTCAATCCATAGAGACAATTCAGTTGGATGAAAAAAAGACAGCAAAATAGAAAGACAGTACTAGACCCATTCAAAGGAAGGCAATACCCATCAAAGTAAAGATGGTCACAGAGACATCTCTCTGAGTCACAAAATATATCAACTACCTAAAATGAAAAGACACAATCAAAGCAGTCTTCACAGGAGAACATACACACAGTAAGAGAAATAACTTGAAATAGCAATAGACAATGTAAGGCAGATGCTTTTGCAAGAACTGTAAAAAACACAAATCTATGATCCCATACTTGTCATTGCACTAAAGAAAAAAAAAAAAGAAAAGAAAAGGGGAAAAAAAGGAAAAAAAAAAGGAAAACAAGAAAAATAAAGGAAAAAGGGGGGAAAATAAGGCAAATCCCAAATTACATAAATCTTGTAGGCTTCTATGACACAGGGTCTGACGAGACACATCGCAGAGTCCTGAGGAAATTGGCTGATGTAGTTGCCAAGCCACCCTCCACCATATTTGAAAAGTCGTGGGAGTCAGGTGAAACCCCCAGTGAATGAAGTAAAAGAAAATATCACCACCCATTTTTAAAAAGAATAAAAAGGAGTACCCTGGGAACTATTGACATGTTGGCTTCACCTCAGTGCCTGGGAAGAACATGGAACAGATCTTCCTGGAAATTATGCAGAAAAATGTGGAAGACAGAGAGATGATTTGAGACAGCCAACACAGCTTCACCAAAGGCGAATCATGCCTGACTAATCTAGTGGCCTTTTCTGAAGGGGTGACTGCATCAGTGGCCAGTGGAATACCTATGGATATAATCTACCTGGAGTTCTGTAAGGCCTTTGATACATTACATTCTTACCTCTAAACTGGAGAGATATGGGTTTGATGGAGGGACTGTAGATGAATGAGGAATTGGATGGATGGTCATATGCAAAGTGTTACAGTTAATGGCTCTATGTCAAAACGGAAAACAGCAACAAGTTGTGTCTCTCATGGGTCTATACTGAGACCAATACTACTTAACATTTTCATCAATGACATAGACAATGGTACTGTGTGCACCCTCTGCAAATTTGTGGCTGACATCAAGCTGTGTGGTGCAGTCAATTTGCTAGAAGGAAGACATGCCATCAAGAAGGAATCTTAACAGGCTGCAGGAGGGGGCCCATGGGACCTACATGAAGTTCAACAAGGCCAAGTATAAGGTTCTTCACCTGAGTGAATATTGGGTCCCCAATATCAATACAGGCTGGGGGATGAATGGATTGAGGGCAGCCCTGCTTAGAAGGACTTGGGAAAATGAAAAATTCAACATGACCAGTGCAGAAAGCCAGCCATATCTTGGGCTACATAAAAGGAAGTGTGGTCAGCAGGTCGAGGGAGGTGATTTTTCTTCTCTGCTCTGCTCTCGTTAGGCCCCATCTGGAGTGCTGCATCCAGCTCTGGAGTCCCGAATACAAGAAAGACATGGACTTGTTGGAGTGCATCCATAGGAGGGCCATGAAAATGATCAGAGGGCTGGAACACCTCTCCTATGAAGAAAGGCTGAAATAGTTGGGGGTTGTTCAGTCTGGAGAAAAGAAGGCTCTGGGGAGGCCTTATTGCTGCCTTTCAGTGTATAAAGGGAGTTATAAGAAAGATGAAGAGAGACTTTTTACCAAAATTATCATTCTTAGAAATGCTTAGAGCTATGGCAGGCAGTATCTCTCTTTCAGTCTTTTCTTATTATGAGAGTGGTTTCTGTATCACTCCAGGTTTGTTGCCTCTTCAATGTATGACTTAAATAATTATATTTAATTTCATAAGCATTTAGAGTCTCTATAAGATTCAGACAGTATATCAGCTATTTTAACAATGTGATTAGGAACAGGCAGAGGAAAAGGAATAGGAATAAAAGTATAGGGAAAGAAATATTAAAATACAGATGTTTCAGATCCCACTGTTTAAGTGCTTTCACACCAACATCTGAAAACAGTGAGTTTCTAGTTTGCTTTGCAAACTTTACATCACTTTGACAACAGAAACAATTGTAAACACATGAAGATGACTTTTTGTTGCTTTTGTAACATCATAGAAGTGCAAATCAACTGAAATATACAGGTATGTATTTAGTTCATTATTTTCAAACAGGAAAGCAATATAAAACAAGTGAAATAAAAATTAAAAAAACAAAACAAAACAAAAAACAAAAATGAGAGAGAGAAAAGGGGAACCAAACAAGGTTCCTAAGCAAGACAATCCTAACATAAAAGAACTAGAAATAAAGAGGCCTTGAGCTTTGCATCGGAGAGTGTCAAACATAAACTTTGATTTAAATAGGAGGTATGCATCAAAGAAACAGGATTTCAGACATAGTTCTTCTTTCCCTGGGTCAAACCCAGCTGCTGCAACAGGAGGAAAAATGAAAAGCTGTCTCAGTTGGAATGAATTGTGAGGAAAAGTCATGTAACATGAAGAAGCACTTGAACTTTCATTGACTTTAAAAGCAGCTAGAAAAACCATTACCGCCCATGTCTTTTTCTCATTGTGTTTGTTACCACAGTAGATCCTGGGCAACAGAACTCTCTCTGCAGAACTAAGACAGTTGGTTGCCCCAGCTCAGAGCAGCAGCAATGAGGACAGTTGAGCTAATCAAGCATATCTTACATTTGAGCGAGATCAAAGATTTTGCTCCAACAGCAAAGAACTGAAGCTGGGTTAAAGACTCACAGCTATATCAGTTAGATTCAGATGACAAAATCTGACCATGGTATAAACTTTCCTGAGATTTCTTAGAGTTCTTGGAATTTTCTAATTGGACTCAGTGACAATTTCTCAGTTTGGCTTTAACAATATTCAAGAAAATCCATGCCTGTTGAACTGTTTCTCTCTTGTTACTTCATCTTGAGACCATATTGAGTGACTCATTTGTTTGGCTAGGGAACAAAAAATATTTTTAAATACTTCTGCTTGAACTATATGAAATTGTTTATATTTGTTTCCTTCATTAAAAAGATAAATATTTTATTTAGAAAAAATGAAAACAATTTATTTTTCCTCATTCATAAAGAGAAACTAAACTAAAGTACATGAAAGTCTAGATTTAGAAAGACTATGGATTTGCTTTAGGCTATAGAATACCTTTTTTAGGAATATTGGATTTTTTTCCCTCTGACAAAGAAATCTCTTCTAAGTCATACTTGACATTTTCCTAGAAAAAATCTTGGCTACCAACGTCTAGTGTGTTCTGGCTAACTCTCAGTTTTTTTCCTTTTTGGAGTTACTTCATGGCATTTTAAAAATATAGTCGCTCTGCCATAAACTAAAAAAGAGGAAACAAGTGACTTTAACCTTGTGGCTAAAGAGAGGTGATGTGGCATTTCTGTTCCAGCACTCACCGAAATGCTTAATTATTTATACAGAGACAGAGACTACCAACTATCAACAACAATCAACAGATGAAATAACACTTTTTTTCTTGTGAAGTTTATCCATATACTTTGAAATGTGCTGGGTATCATCTCAAAGCACCTGGATGAAAAGAAGGTTATCAGAAGTAGTCAACATGGATTCACTAAGGGGAAGTTGTGTCTGACTAATCTGATAGCATTCTATGATGAGGTTACAAGATGGGTGGATGAGGGGAGGGCAGTGGATGTTGCCTACCTTGACTTTGGCAAGGCTTTCGACACTGTCTCCCACATCATCCTCACTGGCAAGCTTAGGAAGTGTGGGATAGATGGATGGACAGTGGGGTGGATTGAGAACTGGCTAGCAGATAGAGCTCAGAGGGTTGTGGTTAGTGGTGCAGAGTCTAGTTGGAGGTCGGTAACAAGTGGTGTCCCTTAAGGGTCAGTACTGGGTCCAGTCCTGTTCAATATATTCATCGAAGATCTGGACGAAGGGATAGAGTGTACCATCAGCAAGTTTGCTGATGACGCTAAACTGGGAGGAGTGGCTGATACGCCAGAAGGCTGTGCTGCCTTACAGCGTGACCTGGATAGGCTGGAGAGTTGGGCAGAGAGGAACTTAATGAAATTCAACAAGGGTAAATGTAGGGTACTGCATCTGGGGAGGAATAACCCCATGCATCAGTACAGGTTGGGGGCCGACCTCCTGGAGAGCAGCTCTGTGGAAAGGGACCTGGGAGTCCTGGTGGACAACAGGATGACCATGAGCCAGCAATGTGCCCTGGCGGCCAAGAGGGCCAATGGCATCCTGGGGTGCATCAAAAGGAGTGTGGCCAGCAGGTCGAGGGAGGTCATCCTCCCCCTCTACTCTGCCCTGGTGAGGCCGCATCTGGAATACTGCGTCCAGTTCTGGGCTCCCCAGTTCAAGAAGGACAGGGATCTGCTGGAGAGGGTCCAGCAAAGGGCTACAAAGATGATTAGGGGATTGGAACATCTTTCATATGAGGAGAGGCTGAGGGATTTGGGTCTCTTTAGTCTGGAGAAAAGAAGATTGAGGGGGGATCTTGTTAATGCTTTCAAATACTTGAAGGGAGGATGCCAGGGGGATGGGAGCAGTCTTTTTTCAGTGGTGCCCATTGATAGGACGAGGGGTAATGGGCACAAGCTTGAACATAGGAAGTTCCATCTTAACATGAGGAGGAACTTCTTTACTTTGAGGGTGGTGGAGCACTGGAACAGGCTGCCCAGAGAGGTTGTGGAGTCTCCCACTCTGGAGACATTCAAAACCCGCCTGGACGCTGTCCTGTGCAACCTGTTGTAGGTGACCCTGCTCTGGCGGGGGGGTTGGACTAGATGATCTCCAGAGGTCCCTTCCAACCCTGACTATTCTGTGATTCTGTGATTCTGTGAAATCAGAGCAGTCTGAAACAGGACACAGAATGCAATCCTAATATGCTGTGGGTGACACTGGGCATTAGAGAATGTTTACTAGAATATCAGTGTGTTTGATGTGTGCTATATTATTGGCTATACTATTGGCTAATAGGCAACCACTACCAGAGTCTATTTAGTGACTCTAATACTTTTTCTTCATTTTTTTAATGTTTTTCTTTTTTTTTTCCTTGCAGACATTTTAGCTCTTATAATTCAAATAGAGAATATCTGAAACAGCACAAAGAATTTACTCTCAGAAATGGTAATTAGTGCAACAAACAAAAATTGTAATTAGCACAATGAAGTTTATTCTGAGAAACAATTCTCACGTTCCTTTTCCTCTAGTTATAAAAAACCCCGTGTGTACCGGCACAACTTTGTCCCTAATAGACTTGTGGCTACAATACCCTATATGGAAACAATCAGCTTTAAGCCAGTGCAAGACTTTTTCCTCCTAAAACTCAGCATAGCTGGCTTGAATTATTTTCATTATGCTATACTTTCATTTTTCATTGATACTATATTCAAATTTTCACTCTTCCAAGTGTTCCTGTACATTTTCAGCATTCATTTATGACCCTTATTAAGACCAAAATGTCTTTCCTAAGCATTTCTACGAGTTCAAAGCATTTCTATTGGTTGGAGGATGAAGAAAAAATGAGAGGGGAACTCTCTTTAGCTCCCACGGGGGACTTTATATGTCAAGGAATCTTACCAGAAGTCAAAAATACAGAGTCACAGTTGTCTGCCTATAGTTTTATTTTCCCATTCTACTGATCTCTCCATTACTTCCCCCCCAGTTCCTTCCTCTAGAAATATTAGTGGATCTTTTTCTTCCTTTGTACCATGTGTAATTCTTTATCCTAACATATTTTGAATTAATATAGAATTGTTCTAATTAGCTTTGGCATTTTGTACTTGGCTATTGGTTAAATACTTACTTATATTTCCAATAGTTTCATTGATTCTGAGTTCACAGGATAACTCAGGGAGCAATTGCTTGAGAAAATCCTTGGGAAGAATCAAAACCTCTTTTCATCACATATCACCACATTGATGTAGCATAATGTAAAAATGATACTAGCAACCTATCATGAGAACAGCTGACCAACTGACAGTAACAGAAATGTATGCACAGTATATTTACGCAAAAAATTTGAAGATGATTGAGATATGAAACACACATAGAAGAAATTGAATTATCCATTTTTTATTCTGTTTCTTGAGGAAAGAGCAAGGTTTGATTCATAGAACAATTAGGAAAACAGAAGGAAACTCTTCACACTGCAGGTGGTAACACTTTGGAAAACTGTGTTCATAATGCACACAAAGTAAAATCCCAGTCCTGAGGATAAACCCTGATCTAGCTCTGTTTCCTGAACGCAATTGAATATCACCTCATATTCTCCATAAATATGTTTTCATGGCTAGACTAACTTACAGAACCATGAATACACACACTGATGTGCTCACATTTTATTTGTGCTGAACCACTAGTTAATTTAAAAGCACGTAGTTCTTTCAAAGTTTATATACCTATGCTGGTTTATGCAACTGGGAGACCTGACCTACAATGTCTAATTTGTTTTGAGTATTAAGAGATGTAGATTTTTATAGTTCAGTCTTAAAAAGCATGTGAGTAGTTGTACTCATTGTAGTGGAAACTATTATTCCCATTTTCTGCATGGTGGTAACATGTATTAGTTATTGCTGGTAACCACTAAAAGTCTGTTGGTGATCTATTGTCTGTGCGTAACTTCCATGTGTTAAATGTAAACAACTCACTGAATTATAGTGTGACTCCTAGGTGCAACTGATCAACTAGAAAATATTCACTATGTGGATGAGTTTGGTGAATCAAAGTTGCTGATAAAATTGTCAACAATTCAATGTTGCTCTTCCCGATACAGAGTTCACAAACTCAGAAGTGCTTAGTATTCAACAATGGCTATTTATATTTTGCCTTCTTTGTTCTTAAGAAATGTCATCTCTTCGCAAATAATCCTCTGATATATAAAAAACCAATGTGTCGTTAACTTAGAAAAAAAAAACAAAAATCTAACCTATCTTTCAAAAGCATAGTTATTTTTAAAGTGTCAATATCCAGTCTAATCTTGAATAAACGCATGTACATGTACAAATTCAGCTACATGAAGAAGAGGTAATGAAGACAATGATGAAAGACAGAATTTCTTCCTTCTCCCCAGTGAACAGGGGCATGCTTTCTTAGGAAAGCAGCCTGTGATGCTTCAGTCAGAAAGGGGCATATACTTCCTGCGTGTTGCACAGCGTTGTGTCTCCAGCACCCTACACCCAATATGTTAAGGTCAGGGAGTCAGAAAGAAACCACAGCACTGTCACTGATGATACTGCAATAGGAAAATGGGAGACACAGCAATATTTAGGGGAGAAATCCCGATCATTATGCTTAAGTCACACCTGCAGAAAAATGGCTGCAATGTTCAATAAGCATTTCTGCTCTGTGTTTAGAAAGAAGCAGGCTGATGTACTTTAACTCAGAAGAATGAAGAAGTGCTTTCCAATCCATGATGAATGGAAAAAATAGAATCCAAAAGTTGAACATGGTTATTTCTAGTAGGATTTCACAAGGACACATACCAGCCAATGATAGTCACCATTTTCCTCAGTTCTCTGGAAGTAAATTAAAGAGATTATTCTTGATAAAATTTGCTGATGACTCAACTATTGGCAGCATGGTAAATTGATGAGCAAGAAAAAGCAGTCATACAGAGGTATTGAAAGTAATTCATAACTCTGACCCATTCAAACAAATGGCTTTAACACAGCCAAATGCTTAAGTTACATTTTTTAGGAATGAGCAATGAGTTCTGGAAAAAATAATTCTTAGAGCAACCCAGCACACAGAAAAACAGCCTGAGCTTCCAAGGTAAAGTTGTGACAAAAAAGCCTTGTGTGATCTTTTGCTGTGTAAGTAAGAGAAGAATACAGAAGTATTGCTGAAATAGATATCAAGATATGGAAGTTGGTATCATAAGCATATTTTAAAAGGGATATTGAAAAGCTTACAAGAGTGAAAAAGATTCAAAATTTAATACAAATTATTTCAGAGAGAAAGAAAGTGTCTTACACTCAAAGACTTAATGAGCTTAATCCATTTAAGTTATCAAAAGAAAGACAGAAATGTGATTTAATTAGTGTCTGAGTACATACGTCAGCAGAAAATACTAGATGATAAAAACTTAAGAATAACCAAATTTCCAAGCTGTGCAGCAAAGTTCCAGCAGAAAAGATGGATTCTTAATCTTGTAAAATTCTCAGTACAGGACAGAATAATTTCAAAGGCCTATTGTAGCTGAATGCAAGATACTGAACACTTGCAAGGCCAAAGACATATCAACACCTGCTGGTCCCCTCCATCTTGAAACAACGCGTTCTGAAGGACCCTATATGTACTGGGCAGAAGTCTAAACACTTGATGTAAATTTGATGCAAACAGTAAAAATACAATGTGTCATATACCTGCCTAACTGGTTATTTGTTTTGAATAGCTTTTATTTCAGATTGATAAAAGGTGCTTTATAAAAGGTTAATTACAGGAGCATAGTAGTGGCTTTGTCTCTGTCATTAAGCCCATTCTTTTAAAGAAATTTTCTTGAAGGAAAAAGAATTCACAGAGCTACTCAGCCACTTTACCTTTTATCTTGTCCTCTTGTTTCAAAATCTAGCCTTTCTTTCTTTCTCATCTTAGATGTTATTTGAGTTTTATTTCATATAGCTTTTTTTTTTTTAGGCCTACAATGTACTAGTATTTTCTTCCAACTTTGGACCTGTTCCTTCTGCCATTTTTTAATTAAAATGATTTATTAATATCTGTAGGCATGTGAAGTTATTTAAGAAATTTTTGTCCTCTGAAACAGATTCTAGATCATATCTTTGGTTTACATTGTAGATGTAAATATTACAAATTACAGTATAATAAGGTTTTATGTTGTGGAAAGAAATGACCTAAAAAGAGTAATGTATGGTGAAGATGTGGATGACTCCAAATACGGAATTTATGCCTCATATTATTAAAGGCCTACGTTCTCTTATATTCTTAAAAGCTGGAAAAAGAAATATAACTGGTCCAGAAATATCCTTATGTTGTATCTGAGCCTGAAATTACTTTTGGAACATAGAAATATAAAGTATCACTTCATAGTAACTCATATTTTTCTTTAAAAAAGTGTGTAAAAGCCCACTTTTTAGAATCTGTTTAACAGACCAGTCAGAAGGAAGTAAGAGACAGGAATTCAGTACTTAGCCTTAGTTAATTGACCCAAAAGCACCCCAGAAAGTGTCCCTAGCACTTTTGTAGAAAAGCATTCTCACTCAGCACAAAATGCTGAAAATATGAGTGGCTTGTTGAGTAAGCACTTTAATCACAATTCTATTAAATGATAGATGGCAGTGTTTCCTTCTTCACCACATTTTAAATAGTAGTGGCTATTACGATATCTGCTATGCTAAGTGTTCTCAGCAGATACACAAGGGATCAGTTTTCTCATATGATTTGGGATTTGGATTTTTTTTTTTTGTTCAGTGTCACCAACCTCTGAATCAAAGATAGCTGTAGGCACAACACAGATAGATATGGAAACACTCAGCCCCACTGAGATGCTACCATTTCTATATGTAGGGCTGAAGGCACTGAAGAAACTTTATTGGGAAAACTTAGGATCTTTAAGGACCTAAACCATAAGCAGTGAGGTTTCAAGCCACATAGCTCAACACAGACACATTCAGTGTAAGTTCTTGACTTGGACCTAGAACATCCTTTTAGGTACTCAGACCTCTGTTTCTACTGCGAAAAGGCTGAACTGGACAATCTGTAGATTTAGGCATGTTTAGAGGCAGGACTCTGGATTGCACTCTTAATGAGAAATTTTTCCCAATCTGCTTTCCAGAATTTATGTTATAAACATTTCCAGCGAGCCATATCTAGCTCTATCCTCTGCTTAACCTCTAATCTTCATGTCTCCAATCACTCAAATGTTGTCTTGCTTCCTCACCCAAAATCTAGACACTAGAATAGTTCACTGAGGAAGCGTAAGAGTCACAAGTTCCTAATTCACACAGGAATGAGTTATAGAATAATGTCCATACAAAGTTTCTCACAGTACTGTCATGTGGTAATAAAAAATCAATTAGTCTTATGACTTCTTCTATCAAATAAACATTCTTAAATTAAAAGAAGAGTTGTGACCAACAATTAAAAAAGTATAATTCAGAATTAAAACGGATTCCTCAGTCACACCAGGTGCATGTGTTGACTGGTTTTGATGGAAACTTGACATGCTAAGACATCCCAGCATGAGTGCTTTCTCTGTGTCTTTAATCCTATTTTGTATGAATATAAATCTCAGTCTACCACATAGATTGGGGTGTATATGACAAACAGAACTATATTACATATAGTGGTAATAAGTTTCTCCCATATTTCTTTGCATTACCTGTTTGAATTCAAACACAGTTTTCTTCTTTTTTATATGCTGAGAACAATTGCACACACGTGCATCTCAGTTCCCTGCTGGCATAACGATAACCTGCAGAGAGATATTTATTTAATGCTACACTGAGCAGGTGAAACACTCTACACAATAACAGCTTCTCTTGCCTGAATGTAAACAGGAAAAAATCTTATAAGTGGTCTATACTCTTGAGAAACTCTTTTTCTATATTTGGGTAGACTGCAGCCATTTTCTCTTATAAATCATTTAGATTTCATAAATGGTTCGACGTAGCTCTCCCTATTTTATTCTTCAAAACAAAATGCAGAAAAAATGCTTCCATATATTTTACACATACATTGAAACAAGAAGAAAAAGAAATTAAGTTTAAGAAATTGTACACAATTCCTTCTGTTTCTTCAGAATTTCAGATAAAAGTAAGTCTCTGTTTTTGCATAAGAAAATCCCAAGTTTCCTGGAGATAAAAGAAAGACAAATTTTAAGAAGCAGTGTTTGACCATGAGTAAAATTCAAAACTTCATTCAGGATTCTAATTTCAAGAAAACCTAGACAATATTATCTTTAAAGAAACATGAACAAAGGACAATATTAGAAACATGTAGTTATTTTCTACAGAGAATTACAAAAGGAAAGCAATATAAAAGAGCAGTGCTAAAGGCAGTAGTTATTACATAAACAACATTTGGCCATGAGCAATAAAAAAAAACAGTTCCACTGACATCAATGGCCAAATTTCCACTAACTGTAAGAATACCAAAATGTTATGATATCGATAAATATGGATATTCTTAATTGGAATTGTGCCCAAAAAAAGACCAAAAAAGATTATGTAGGGATGAAGTTACTTGAAGCTGTTAAGGAAGTTGAATTCAGGATGTCTACTCTCTAATTCCTTTATCAGAAAAAATAAAATGCACACAAATTATAGTTTAGGCCCAATCTTTTTATGATGTTGAGTGCCTTTAAAGGAACATTGAGAAGGCACAGCTTCCATTAAAGCAAGTAAAAACAGAGAGTCCTGGAACCTCTCTGGACTTCTTTCTGTCAGAATAAAACATGGTGTCTTGGCATTTTTCCAGATTATATGTATTTCTATGTATTACTTGTATTCTATATGTTTCATAATCTATTTATCATACTCTATGTATATTGTGGATCATATTTCTGTGTATTTCATAACCTTTTATTTCACAGAAAGAACACATTATATTACTTTTCTTGCTACGATAAAAGAATGAGAGTTTATCAGACTGTTTATTTTACAATTAACGTACTTTTTTTTCTTCTTTCAGTGTTTAGGATTTTTGCTCTTAACAATGTCCTCTTGGTACCAATAGTTTGATCAGCACACAGTGGAAAATATGTACATATAATTTAAACTATAAAAATTACTATAAACTTTCATAATGAATGAAAAAACTAAGTGTTCCTGATTCCCAAAGGAATTGCTTAAATGAAAAATATGTTCATATTCACAAAAAGTATCACAAACACTATTAAGGGACCTATCCACATCCCCTAGAAATGGCATATCCAGCAGATTGACTGTTGGAGTTTTAGACTCAGTTGTCAGCTGGTGGCATTTCACAGAATCACAGAATGGTTGAGGTTGGAAGAGACCTCTGGAGGTAATCTGGTCCAAAGATCTCTTAATATTGCATGACTAGTGAGCTGGTGGGTACCCCTTCTAACTCCTACGCGTGCACGGACAAATGGAAGAAAATCCATATCTATAAAGCTAATCATAAACATGTAAGTGGAGAGGTGGATGAAAGAGAAGTTAGCCTATAGTTAAAATTTCCCTTTTCTCGAGTTAGAGTAAATACTCACAATATATAGGCCTTCCTCAAAGGGTGATAATTGAGGCTCGAGAAGGGTTTGTCTCACCCTGGCCTTCTAGTCCTCAGGGTGTAGCCTGAGTGGTGTCCCAGCTCAGGGGAGATACTGGCCACAGCCTGTTGCTATCCAGAAGAGCTGAAAGGGCCTTTACTGTGTTTGCCACTTATAGGATCTGGTATAATTGACTTTCGTCATGTACTTCTCCACTCCGGCCCAGCTCAGACAGTGGAATATTCCAGTACTTTCCATCGGTTACGCAAGCCCAGGACTTGCTAGAACTTGTGGTCCTGATCTATATATTGTCAGGACTGACTGAGTATAGTTATTGTCTTCAAATGGTAGGAGCCATGGGGATCAGGCACACTATTGTGTTCTTGGTCTGTTGCTCTCCACCTTTTCTTCCTTTTACGTTAGAACATTGTGTTACATTCTGGTCCATTCTATTGTTATGTGACCCAGGCGGGGAGGACATCATGACAAGTACTGAGAGGCCTAAGGTTGTGGGGAGGAGATCACACCACTGCACCCCCTGCTCAAGCAGGGACACCTAGAGCCAGTTGCCCAGGACCATGTCCAGCCAGCTTTTGAATATCTCCAAGGATGGAGACTCCATAACCTCTCCGGATAACGTGTGCCAGTGCTTGGTCACTCTCACAGTAAAAAAGTACTTCTTGATGTTCAGATGGAACCTCCTGTGTTTCACTTTGTTCCCATTGCCTCTTGTCCTGTCACTGGGTATCACTGAAAAGAGCCTATCTCTGTCCTTCTTGCACCCTCCCTTCTTGTCAGTGTTGTATACACTGACAAGATCTCCACTGAGCCTTCTATTCTCCAGGCAGAAAAGTGCCAGCTCTCTCAGTCTTTTCTCATAGGAGAGATGCCCCAGTCCCTTCAACATCTTACTGTCCCTTTGTTGGAGTTTCTCCAGTACACCCATGTCTCTCTTGCACTGGGGAGCCCAAAACTGTACACAGCACTCCTGGTGTGGACTCACCAGTCACCTTCCTCAACCTGCTGGCAATCCTGATCCTAGGGAAGCCCTGGATACCATTAGCCTTCTTCACCACAAGGGCACATTGCTGGCTCATGCTGGCACATACTGACTCATTGCTGGCTTATTTGATGCAGAACTAAATTAGTCTGCAAACTTAGAATAATTCTGTTGCATTCAGTTATTAAAAACAACAACAAAAAAATCAGCTAGCTTTGATCTTCTGAACTTCTTCGTAAGTGGACACCTGCCCACTGAGTAAGACTAGTGTGTATGCCTGTACAGCACTGGTCTCTCTATGGCATTATTTTCTTTCCTAGTTCTTTAAGTTGGATACCTCCAACAAGACATTTCTCTATCTCTGTTACTGGAAAATAACATGTCACATACTATCATTTTATATCTAGTTTGTCAGCACTGGTCATGTAGTAGATAACACTGACATCAGAAGTTTTCTAGTTTCTTAACACCAAACAGTATAGAATCATAGAATACCTCAAGTTGGAAGAGAGTCATAAGGATCATTGAGTCCAAATACGTGCTTCTCACAACACTACCTAAAACTAAACCACATGACTCAGAGCATCATCCAGACGCTCCTTGAACTCTGACAGGCTTGGTGCCATGACCACTTCCCTGGGGATCCTGTTCCAGTGACCAACCACCCTCTCAATGAAGAAGCTTTTCCTAACGTCCAACCTGAACTTCCCCTGACACAGGTTTATTCCATTCCCTCGTGTCTTATCACTGGTCACCAGAGAGAAGAGATCAGCACCTTCCCCTCTGCTGCCCCCCTTGAGGAAGTTGTAGTCTGCAATGAAGTCACCCCTTAGACTTCTCCAAGCTGAACAAACCAAGTGACCTCAGCTGCTCCTTTTAAGCCTGCCCCTTGAGTCCTTCCACCATCTTGGTCACCCTCCTCAGGACACACTCTAATAGTTTGATTTCCTTCTAGTATTGAGGCACCCAAAACTGCACACAGTACTCAAGGTGAGGCCACACCAGTGCAGTGTAGAGTGGGACAATCAACTCCCTCGACAGGCTAGCAATGCTGTGCTTGGTGCACCCCAGGACATGGTTGGCCCTTTTGGCTGCCAGGGCACAGTGTTGACTCAAAGTCAACTTGCCATCAACCCAAACCCCCAGATCTCTTCCTGCAGGACTGTTCTCCAGCCTCTCATTCCCCAGTTTGTACTTATAAACAGGATTACCCCATCCCAGGTGGAGAATCCAGCACTTGCTTCTGTTAAATTTTATACGGTTGGGGATTTCCCAGCTCTCTATTTTATCCAGATCTCTCTGTAAGGCCTCTCTATCCTTGAAGAAGTCCACAGCTCCTCCTAATTTAGTATCATCAGCAAACATACTTAATGTACAGTTGATTCCTGTGTCCAGATCATTTATAAAAACATTAAAGAGCACTGTCCCTAGAACTGAACAAGTAGTTGTACTTGTTGAAGCATAACTGGCCCTAAAATTGAAGTAGTTATACTTGCTTAGTCTTTAGTAACACTCTAGTTTGGGAAGCAGAATGAGGGCACAGAATATCTTCTCCTACTTCCCTTTAAGTCCTGTACATTTGAAACAAACAGTAGCTTCTTATTCATTGACTCAATGCCCATGGCATGGTTAGACACATCCGGAGAGAGATTCATGGGTTTCCACTACAGAAGATACCTGGCATACTTTCCAGTAAATGGAAGGGGGATGAGCTCACGCATGCTCATGCAGAGAATCACTTCCCAAGTTTTATCTGTAAAAATTAATAGAAATAAGACTTTGCAGAGCAACCACAGGAATAGTTAATTTTTTTCTACAGACATTTAGTTTCTGAACCTCAAATCATACTTCAGTCTGTGCATATGTAGCTTCTATTAATAACACTGGAAATTGGAAATTCAGCGTAAAGATTCAGCACACAAATAAGTTACTTTTTCCAGTTACAGATTGTATGAAGGTAGCAAACATAACAGAGAAGTGTATAAATGCCTTGATGTTAACAGGTGCAAAAAAAACCATCAGATGTGGTCTGTGTTGGGCACATTTGAATTGGTCTGCATGTGAACATGGATCAGGCATACCAAAGACACATCGGGCACGTTGCCATGTGCAGATTCCTTCTACTCACTTTCAGTACTGAACCCATTACAGCTTCAGCTGTGTTTTCACCACGTCTAGTCACAATCACGGAGGTCTGCCAAGAAAAAGCAGGATTGCCTCAGTGATATTCAAGCCAAATCCTGTCCCCAAAAATATCATTCACAGGACTCCGGAAGCTTAGCTGCTTTCCCATGTATGTTTCCTATTCCTGTCTCAAGACCCTGCTCCCAGAATAAAGGCTGATAATCATTAAATTGAGATAGCCTTTAAATTGATATATTGCAAATTGATAATTGATATAATGCAAATATGAAGTTATTTGAAATTTAGTTGTATCTCATCAGAGAATAGTTCAATCTGGATATGTGCATATGTATGGGCACCTTGAGTCTGCAAATCTAACTTTAAGAATGTTTTCTTTTGGGAAACCATGTTAGTTATGTAATTTTTATTATCTACAGGTACAAAACCAATGTGGCCCTTTTTTCACTTCTGAAAGTATTTGGATCACTTTAACACAGAAAATGTTACTTATCCACTTCACTACTTCTTCAATCCCCAAGACCAGCTTTGGGTGGTTTAGAAAATTACCCAACATAATTTCCAAAAACTTAAATCTTGTCTAGCTAACTTATTGTTTAAATCCTATCTACAATCAAAAGTGTGAGATAGATGTCTTTACCTCATGACAATCAAATTTCTAGACTTCATTTTAAATTAACCTGTAATATAAAAGACAGAAAAAAGGAAGCTAATTTCAATATTATTCATGTTTTATAAATAGCTTATATTTCTCATATAAATAATATGGTATAAATAATGGTCTCTTAGGCTATCTTAGATTAAGAAAGTAATTTATTGTTAAAAGGAGAGTTAATTGATATATGTTTAACTGAATTTAAAATCTTAATAGCCATTGAATCAAATAGTGGTTATATTGGCCGTTAATGAGCCAACACACAGAATGGAATTCTATTCCTTTCTCATTAATACATTACAATTGTAGCCCAGAGTATTTAAATATATACTATCTTTATGTAGTAAAGATAACACACTACCCACAAAATTTAAAACTGTACAAAGTATAACTACTCTTTCCTTCTTATTACTTTGGAAACAAAGAGATATAAACAAAATATACTCAAAAAGTGAAGAATGGAATGCATAGTACGTTTCATGGTTACAAATAATTTAAAAATACCATGTGAAACTGTCCACAACTTACATTTTGATGCCATGTACTCCAAAAAATTGTTCTGTGCCACTTTCATAAAGTTGTATGTGTCAGTGGAATTATTCTGTTAAAATTTTGCTTCCAAATACGCTTACCTTAACTTTTAGATCATTTTGAATTTACCATGGAATTTTTCTTCTGACAGAAAACATTACATTTCCAAAGTGGCAGATTTGTGACTCACTTTAACAGTACTGGAACTCAGACAGTTAAATCCCTGTGCTTTACTTTGAAAATTGATACTGTATTATTAATAGAATTTTTAATTTCCATGTATGTAATCATGATGTGATTAAATGCAGTGTCTAGTTCAGGTCTGCAGAAATGTTAGATTTATTTTGCTTGTCTTTATCAACAGATTAATAAATAAACACTACAAAATGCATAAATTTGCATTGTTTCATCTTAAAAAAACATTTTCATTCATATTGACTGTACCGACATATAGTAGGCTGCTGAAGTCCACCTAGTAGTAGTAAATTTTTATTTGGTTTTTTTGAGGAAGACAATTCTGACACTGGAGTCCTAGAACAAGACTAATAATTGGAGCGACATTTTCTGTTTACCTCACAAGAAAAGAAACTTTTAATGAATTCTAGATACTAACCTTTCTAGTATCTTTTCTTTGTCTATATTTGGTACTTCTCTTTTCTTGTCATATATGTGAGCAAGCTGGTGGTAAATCTGATGTACTTGTTCTACTGCAATATTTTTAGTCTGGTATGTGAATGTTGTCATTAAAAGAACCGGCACTATTATAAATGGCAGTCGTTTCATTTTTAGATTTCAAAAGACCAAGAACTTAGAATTTGGTGCTTATAATACATGTTCCAAATGAGTCAGATGTTGTAGCTATATTTGCAATTTTGTTGACACATGAATAGTACAAACTCAGCCTAATAATAACCTAAACCCAATACTGTAGACACAAGACCTATGAAAAAGCATGGTTTTGAATCTAGGAAGATATGTACAGTTGTCACAGAGTTGTTAATTTTATTGAGTTTATTGTTGATTTATCCAATATTATATCTATCTTGTGATAATAAGTGAAAGACGTTCATGCAGTCGTAATTTACTCTCATTCTTCTACAGAAATCATGTGTCGTAAACTATTACTTAGGAATTTTTCCTCCTCTGTACATACCCAGGTAAGAAGCTCAGATTCAACAGCTGCCTTCAGCTGATTTTTTAATATGTGACTAGTGTATACTGAAAATACAAAACTGAAGCATTGATGAAGCAGATACAAAGGATATTTTTGGGTAATAACAGGATAATATGATAGACTACTATTATTTTTTTTTATTTAGAAAGAAAAAAATGATTCTATGTGAAAACCAAAATTCACAAAAAAAAACCCAGACCCTAAGTAACGTTAACCGCTTGTAAAAACAGTAATTTAGTAAGGGTGCATTTAACCTGTTTAAACAGAAAGGTTTCCATTATGACATAACAGAAACACAACTTTACAGATTGCTCAACTTCAGTTTGGGATGCAATATGAAACTTTCCTATCAGAACTCATTTAATATGGGAAATAGAAGCTCTTCAGCAATATTAAGTTATCCATTGCCACAAAGATCAACTGGCTCACTTTCTACCATTTTCTCACAACGTCTGCCAAGATTTCTTCAGGTCTTCAAAACATTAAAGGCCTGAAGCTTAACTGTTCTGACATTTTTATCTTCCACAGCAAAATAATTGTCTTTCTGGTGTAACAGAGAAATCAATTTCCTTTTCATCAGACCAGTCACAGGGACAAGGACTTCTGAGGCAAGCATCATGGACTGTCCATGCTTTGCCCAATGGAAAGGTCATCATGGAAGGGTCTTTGGTGATCTCAGGTCCAAAAATTTTATGGCATAACTTTGATGTTCAAGTGCTATAACTACTAGATTTCTGAACATACTTAATTTTAAGTGCCTGCTACTATTACTGAAATTAAACTTTTGTGACAAAAAAAAACTTTTCCAGAGTGAAAAACACACCTTTTAGTAATTCACAACTGACAAAACAATAGCTTTTATCACTTGGAATAATCAAGAATTTGTGAAAAAAAAAAAAAAACAAAGAATTTGAATGTTGTAATGTACTGTGCCGTACGACAGCCGTTCACGTCCTTCTCATTTTAAAAGAAGAAAGAGAGGAAAACAGTTAATATTAGAAAAAGCCCAGGCAAGCAAGACAATTTCAACTATTTATGTATTTTTAGTCTGTAACATTTGTAGTTTCACTGAACTGTTTCTTCCTCAAACTAACAAATCACGGACTGTTCATTTTAACTAGTATGTTGAACTATATTAGCTGTATACTTAAACCAGTTCAACAGTACTCTGAGTGCAGAAGTCATATATTAGTAATACCACATACCACAGTAAAAGATCTGCTTCTGATATTGGTTGCAACTATGCTTGCAGGCAACACACTCCTCATGGGGGATGTGTAATCAGACAGATATAGCATTTTTCAACAATTGCCTTGTTCCCAAAGGCATCTATTTTTCATGTAAGTCACTAAAATTTACATTATGTGTGTGTTTTCGGAAACAATGAGAACATATTATTTCAGAGGTGAACTATTACAAGTAGTCATCTTGTATAAGAATTTTTACTTGGTTAATTTTTTTGGTCAAGACAGGCTGGACGACCTCTTAATTTCTCTTTTGAAACTTTGATTATATGACCATCACTTTGCCAAGTAAATTAAAAAAAAATATATGCAAACACATAAACAAGAACAGGAATGAAATGTACTGCAAAAATTAGTCAATAGATTGACAGAAATTAACTGCTATTTTCTTTTAAAAGTACCACAGAGCTGCTCGCTCACTTACTCAATGGCATGTGGGAGAGAATCAGCAAGCTAAAAGTGCAAAAACTTGCAGGTTGAGATAAAGACAGTTTAATATGTAAAGAAAAGGCTGTGTACACAAGAAAAACAAAACAAGGAATTCATTCACTACTTCCCATCAGCAGTCAGGTGTTCAGCCATCTCCAGGAAAACAGGGCTCCTTCAATGCATAAAGGTTAGTTGGGAAGACAAATGTCATCATTCTAATCATCCCCCCTTCCTCATTCTTCCCCCAGATTTTATTTCTGAATGTGACCACACATGGCATGGTATATCCCTTTAACGAGTTGGGGTTGGCTGTCCTCTCTGTGTGCCCTCCCAGTTTCTTGTGCACCCCCAGCCTGCTCTCTGGTGGGGCAGCATGAGAAGCAGAAATGGCCTCAACACTGTGCAAGAACTGTTCAGCAATAGTGAAAACATTCCTGTGTTGTCAATACTGTTTTCATCACAAATCCAAAATATAGCACCATACAAGCTACTATGAAGGAAATTAAGTCTATCTCAGCCAAAATCAGTACAGCTGTATAGCAGATAACAACTACAGCAGCACCTATGTTGGTCTGCCTGCTAATCTTGACTCATAAACTCTTGGCTGGCTCCTGACTCGTCCCAAAGCACAGCTCCTTGCATTCTTGCTTCTCTCTTATGTGAAGGAACAATCCCCCTCCTGGCCTCCCCTGTTCACCTCTCCTTAAAAGCCTGAATCCATCCATTGCAGCAGTCCAGTTGTTAATGACATTTTCAAACATTGTTTCTGCCAGCAAGATAAGAATGTAGGAATTTCCCACAGAACTTCAAAGTCTGGCACATTGCTGATGTTTTTCCACTGAACTACTTCATGTTATTTATCCAAAACAAAAGAATGCCAAAGGTAAGCGTGGACAATCATTTTATATGAAACTTGCAAATGCTACATTTGCTTCCAGAAATAAAGATTCAAATGCCATTAGTGTAGCACATGGACTGGAAAGATTTCAGAATTTCATCCATCTCTTTATGTTTACAGTAAATTATTTTAAAGATCAGATGGGCCAGATAACTCAAACTTTAAAAGGCATGAAACCCTGTGGGTAAGTTTTTCACTTGTTTAAAAGATAGTTTAATTTTAAACACCAAACTTCTTCCTGAGAAGCTTGCTAAAAAGCTCATTTGACATAAACATAAAAAAGACTGGTTTATGAACTGACACAACCAAGAAATGTCTTTACCAGGCATAAGTTGAAAAAAAAAAAAATTAAATCCTGATGATAGTTACCTTCCCTTCAAAACAAAAAAAAATCATTAATCAGTTGAAATATATATTTTTGAATAGTCCACTCAAAGTTTGATAAAGGAATAATTGGCTTTTATTGATATAATCCTTTGCAGAATGATCCATGATGAGAAAAAAAAAAAAAGAGGGTAACTTGCTGGTTTATTAGATCTAGTTCTGCCCAAGAGCTTCTCAGTATGTACGAGCTAAGTGTTCCTTTTTGTTTCTCTTTCTTTTTGTTTTAAGGCTACTGTTGTGATGGCACATTGTGTATTCCCAAAGCAATGTTCTGAACTGTGGCAGATCCACAGGGAAATGTACCTTTAAAATCATCTGTCTGTGAGGGAGCTGTAGAAAAACCTCTTGAAAGATATTAAATACAAAGTAGTTAGACAACAAAAATTACCTCATTATTCCTGCACACATGACAATAATTCTGTTCAAAACATGGGCAGCAATCTTTGGAAAGGCTATTCACAACATAAAATTCAGAATTAAAGAAAAAAAGTGTTACATTTAAATGACTCCCCATCTCAAAATATGTCAAGCTATTTTCATCCTTTATTCAAATAATGAATAATATATGAAAAAAAGCACCCACTTTCTGTTGAATAAGATGAGGAGAAAAATCATTTCATATATATTTCACCGATTGGATAAAAGTAAGCCTTCTTCCAAATTCAGTCCTTCACTTAGTAATTGTTTATCTTACCTGATACTGGTAACGTCTGTCATATAAACTGTAAAATTCACAGGGATAATTATGAGACTAATTAATTTCACATCATCTGGCATGATGGCCATACAGAAATGAGTTATATTTGAGTTCAAAGAGTTGCCTCAACCTATAAGACTTGATTGCATTTATTCTTTTGACTCAAAGTGCAACTGCTCTATCCCCAGTAACATATGTTTTGGAAGACTTTTGGAAATATATGAAAGCTTGGAGAAAAGACAGCAGCCCTGGAGGCAAGGGATATGAAAGCCCAAAACAAACATTCCAGTTGTGTTCATCTGACACAGACAAACCTCAATACATTGCTTGTAGGAAGGGATGCCATCCAAAGGGTTCTTGACAGGCTTGAGAAGTTGCCCCATGGGAAACTCATGAAGTTCAACAAGGCCAAGTACAAGCTCCTGCACGTGGTTTGGGGCAATTTCCAATATCAGTACAGACTAGGGGAAGAATGGATTGAGAGCAAACCTGTGGAGAAGGACTTGAGGGTACTGGTGGATGAAAAACTGGACATGGGCCACCAATCATAGAACCAAAGAATGGTTTAGGTTGGAAGGGACCTTGAAAATCCTCTGGTTCCAAACCCCTTGCCATAGGCAGGCATACCTCCCACTAAACCAGGTTGCTCAAAGCCCCATCCAGCCTGGCCTTAAACATCTCCAGGGATGGAGCTACCACAACTTCTCTGGGCAACCTGTTCCAGTGCCTCACCACTCTCATAGTGAAAAATTTCTTCCTAATATCTGGTCTAAATCTACCCTCTTCCAGTTTGAAGCCATTACCCCTTGTCCTGTCACTACATGCCCTTGTAAAAAGTCCCTCCCCAGCTTTCCTGTAGGGCCCCTTTAGGTACTGGAAGGCTGTTATAAGGTCTGCCCAGAGCCTTCTCTTCTCCAGGCTGAACAACCCCACCTCTCTCAGCCTGTCTTCATAGGAGAGGTGCTCCAGCCCTCTGATCATCTTTGTGGCCCTCTTCTGGACCTGCTCCAACAGGTCCATGTCTTTCCTGTATTGGGGGCTCCAGAGCTGGACACAGGACTCCAAGTGGCGTCTCACCAGAACAGAGTAGAGGGGCAGAATCACCTCCCTTGACCTGCTAGCCGCACTTCTTCTGATGCAGGCCAGGATATGGTTGGCTTTCTGGGCTGTGATCATGTTCACAAGCTCACGTTGAGTTTCTCATCAATCAGCACCCCCAGGTCCTTCTCCTCAGGGCTGCTCTCGATCCATTCTCTGCCAAGCCTGTATTTGTGCTTGCGATTGCCCCGACCCAAGTGTAGGACCTTGCACTTGGCCCTGCTGAACTTCTTGAGGCTGGCATGGGCATGGGCTCACCTCTCCAGTCTCTCCAGGTCCCTTCCCTCCAGCGTGTCTGCCTCACTGCACGGCTTGGTATCATTGGCAAACTTGCTGAGCGTGCACTCAATCCCACTGTCCATGTCACCAACAAAGATATTGAACAGCACGGGTCCCAGTACTGACCCCTGAGGAACACCACTTGTAACTGGTCTCCACTTGGACATCAATATGCACTTGCAGCCCAGAAAGCCAAGTGTATCCTGAGCTGCAGCTTGAGGGAGGTGATTCTGCCTCTTCACTCTGCTCTCATGAGACTCCACCTGGAGTACTGCATGCAGCTCTGGGGTCCCTAGTACAAGAAAGACATGGACCTGTTAAAGCAGATCCAGAGGAGGGCCATGAAAAAGATCAGAGGGCTAGAACACGTCTGCTACAAAGAAAGGCTGAGGTAGTTGGAGTTGTTCAGCCTGGACAACAGAAGACTCTGGGGAGACTTCATTGTGGCATTTCGATAATTAATGGGGGCTTATAAGAAAGACAGGGACAGACTTTTTACCAAGTGTGTAGTGACAGGACAAAGGGCAATGGTTTTAAACTGAAAGATGGTAGATTTAGATTGGACATAATGGGGACATTTATTGCAATGAGGGTGGTGAGACACTGGAACAGGTTGCCCAGAGAAGTTGTGGATGTGCCATTGCTGGAAGTGTTTAGAGTCAGTCTGGATGGGGCTTTGAGGAACCTGACCTAGTGAAAGATGTCCCTGTCTATGGCAGGGAAGTTGGACTCAATGACTTTTGAAGGTCCCTTCTAACCCAAAAAGTGTTGCACGATTCTGTGATTCTACATGGACATGACTAGAAGTTGTAGAAACATAAGCCTCTCTGCATCAACCTGAGCTCAGGAAGCAGGCTCTGCTTCTTATTTGTTTGGCTGGAGATTTCACTTACATATTTTTCTTAGGTAAATCTACTGTCAGAATTTATTTCTTTATTTGTGGAAACATCTCAGTGTAATGTACACTGTGAATTCAGTGAATAATTAATTCATATTTCTTTGACTGGATCTCATAAGAAAGAAGAGGCGTGAACTTGAGATCTCCCAGAAATAGGAAAGGTTTTTTTGTGCTACTATTTGAAACTGGAAAGCAGGTTTGGATTCATAAGACTCAAAAAAAATCTTGATAACATGTGGAAGTACTAATACCAGACTTGATCTCTCTGGCTACAAATCTACCTTAGACTGGTAGACAGTGAAAGAGAAGAAAAAGCAATCTAACTTTAACAAATAGAACAGAGGAAAAAGTATGATCAGCTTATGAGTAATATCAGGATATGGTACATTCCCCACTCTTTTAATTAACCTTAGAAGCTATGGAGAACAAGATGAATGGAAAAATGACCATTGTAGGATGTTACATGTAAATCTACAGGAGGAGGGATAAACAGTTTAGCACTTTCCAATAGTTTTAGCATGCGGGATAAACATGGTGAGATTGCCTTGAGGTTCAGAAATTTGGGCTGTTTGATAAATACTGCACAAGAAAAAAAAATGGACATGTCAAATTTAACATCATCAGAAGCCCTATTAGGTGCTGAGAAAGAAGGAAACACATACCTCTCTTGGGTCCTTGTCCTGATTTCATCTGGGATACAGTTAATTTTCTTTCGAGTAGCTGCTGTGTTTTGGATTTAGTATGAAAAGAGTGTCAATGACACATACTGTTTTAGTTGTCACTGAGTAATATTTACATTAGTCAAGGACTTTTTCAGCTTCTCATAGAAGCTGAGAGGAAGCATAGACAGGACAGACTGGCCAAAGGAATATTCCATACCATAGACACCGTGCTCAGTACATAAACAGGTGTTGGCCGGGGAGCAGGGATCTGTGATCACTGCTCAGGACAGGCTGGGCAACCAGTCACTGGGTGGCAAGTGACCTGTGTTGTATCACTTCATTTTGTATATTCTTTTACCATTATTATTATTATTATTATTGTTATTTTCCTCTTCTGTTGCTGTTATATTAAACTGTCTTTATCTTAACTCACAAGTTTTTTTCCCTTTCTGCTCCTTTTCTCCCTCTTTTCCTACCCTATTTGGGGTGGAGGGAGTGGGGACAGAAGTGAGAGAGCGGCTGTATGGTCCTAGTTGCTGGCTGGCGTTAAAACACACCAGTCCATTTCTAGCCACAGCATATTTTACTCTCACAGTATGTTGGAAACCCTTTTTATTTCAACAATAAATGTGTATTAAAATATAGGACAAGCTTCCCAACTGAGAAGTGTGAATGTATCAGAAGAGACAATCTGGAATGTTGAGTTTTTCTGTTTATGTTCAAAGAGCAGAAAGAGCCAAATACCAAAGGCTTTGTTCACCTACATAATGTGCTGAGCATTGGAATTTCTACTATAAACATTAAGCCTCATTAGAAATACATCTAGTGGCTGAAGGAGAAAAAGGAAATAATCAAGACTGAAAATAACATGATTACTTTTGTTAGAGTGTTTCAGACTTCACCTAAATGTGAAAGACTTGTTATATTCATTTTAGGACTAGAAAAAATGCTTTGTATCTGCTATTACATGATATTATATATGGCATAATATCTACATCTGTAAAAGCACTGTTAAGAAAACACCTGTAAGGCAAGGTTTATTACTGTAGATATAGAGCTATTCTTATGTGCCTATACTTCTTTTGGGACCAAACAACTACCTTTCACGCCAATTTGTTCTTCATCAAGTGGAAGAACCAGCTCAAGTCAGCTCTCTGCCTGTGCTTCATTACAGGGTCTAAACATGCCTCAAGTCACTACTGAGCCTTTCAAGGTCTTACCTGATGTCATCAAAAAACTTTGCTATTGGCAATTTATTTAAATTGCTAGGATGGAAGGTTTGCTTTGAAAAACTGTTCCATTAGTTCCAGCTAGTCAAAAATATTGAGTGTTTGAATATATGCAAGTCCACACATAGTCCAGGGTTATTCCTGCTATTTGTAACCCCCAACAGAATATTATTACATCTGCAGCCAAGAGGCTGACTACAGACATCATTTTGTTATTTGCAAAAAAAAAAAAAACTAACTGAAAAGTAGTGGCTGAAACTACTTTTTTTTTTCCCCTCTGGTCACCACTTACAGGCAGTTTTACAGTCATGGCTCAGCCAAAATCCCTGTTGCCTTCAGATGACAGTACTGAGCCCAATATATGACTCAAATGACCAAGGGTCTTATACAGTTCTGCAGCAGACCTTTTCTTTCTATTTTAAAAGTTAATCCAGATCACAACTGAAACTGAACATGTTATATAGAGGGGCTTATGTGGATTTGACTTAGAGTTAGTACAGTACCGAGAGTAATGCACATTATAGTAAAATAAGTGCCAGTACTTTGATTAGTCTTTCCTGGGCTGCTCTCTGGGGATGTGTGGAGTAGTGTTGTGAGCTTATGAATATAATAGCTGTCTGAACATAAATTCAAAGTACTTTAAGAAAAAGCAGTTTAATCACGGCACAATATATAATATAATGACCCTCTTAGCTAGAGTATAATAAGATAAACTTTAATCATAATCAGGGTTGTACTTGTGGGTATATTTACCGGACATTTTTTGCCACAATATTATGCAAAGTTATGAATTTATTTCTGTGTTTGCATGTGATTTGAATAAGGTAAGGAAAACAGTCCTCTGTACTGAGCAAGATCATCTTATTCATGTAATCCATGCTGTGCTAAAAGCTCTCTTAAGATGTCATTGGTGTGATCTACACTGGTCCTCAAAGTTAAGCATGGTCTGAGGAGTACTGCAGTTAGGATTACAAGACAAAGGATTTTCACTAGGCTAGCTGGAAATTGTTCAAACAATGGAGTTGCAAAACTAATTGCTATATGAAGTTTATACTTTTTCTAGCCTTTCTTTTCATTTGCCTCTTTTTCACAGAAATGAAGGTACTTAAGCATGCAAACTTATTTTAGATTTTTGCAGTGGTTTTGAATAATGCCCAACAACCCAGAGACTATTTTGTTAATTACTGAAGTATGAATGCTTTTGCATGTATCCAGGAGACTTGTGAAAAAGTATCTGTAGACACCAAAGATGTTTGATGCAATAGTTTTAAGGTTGTGGCTTTCCAGAACTGCACTATTGCTAGCAAGGCAGAATAGGCTGATGATGTTAATAACGGATAACTGAATATGTAAGGTATTTGGATATTTACAAAACTTTCTGGTTGTATTTAAGACTTATTTTTGAATATTTGCTTATACTTCCTTAATTCAGGTTGCAGTATTGCAGCCAGTAGGCTTTTTATTTTCCTAATTCTCTCACCTGTAAATTTTTTAGTGTAGTTATTATACTACCAGTAACTATAACTTTATTGACATAATTATCTTCCTTTACTACATCATCAAATGGAGAGGTGTTCAAGTGATCTAAATTGTGGTCACTTCTATTTATTATTGCAGTTCATTGTACCTAAAAGATTGAATAATTATCAGGACAAACGTTCAAGCATGTGTGTGTTAGTTTTGAGCTGTGATAGAGTTAGTTTTCTGCATAGTAGCTTGTATGGGCCAATGTCTTGGATTTCTGATTAGAACAGTGTTGATAACGCAGGGATGTTTGAGCTGTCGCTAAGCAGTGTTTGCAGTGTCAAGGCCTTTTCTGCTCCTCACGCCACCCCACCAGTGAGTGGACTGGGGGTGCACAAGAAACTGGGAGGGGACACAGCTGGGACTGCTGACCCCAACAGACCACAGGGATATTCCATACCATATGATGTCATGCTCAGCAACATACACCTGGGTGAAGAAAAAGAAAGGAGGTGGACATTTGGAATGATGGCATTTTGTCTTCCCAAATAACCATTACACATGAAGGACCCCTGCTTTCCTGGAGATGGCTGAACACCTGACTGCTGGTGGGAAGTAGTGACTGAATTCCTTGTTTTGCTTTGCTTGTGTGAGCAGCTTTTCCTTTACATGTTAAACTGTCTTTATCTCAGCCCACGAATTTTCTCACTTTTACTCTTCCAATTCTCTCCCTCATCCCACCAGAGGAGGAAAGACTGAACGGCTGTGTGGCCCTTAGTTGCTGGCTGGGGTTAAACCACAGCAATGTGCTACTCCACTTTCCTGTACACCATGGATGTGCCAGCATTTAAAAGGTTTGTTCCATTGTACTGCATAGGAATACGATAATTGGTTGTTCCAAGTGTGTTTCAATCCTACCAGATTTTCACAAAGTACCTTGAAAACATTTTGTCTGTCTAGAGTCACAGAAGTGACTGGGTCAAGAGTCTAAATATTCAGGTCACAGAAATTTCTGGGATACGACAGGTGCTACCCAGTGTGCACACCTGATTTTTTCTGCGGAAAAGTCACAATGGTAGGACAGGAATGAGGTGACTGCATGATTAAGATGGCATTGGGGTACTTAGAAGAATCAAGAGATGAGTCCAAATCTGGTCACAGAGAGGTGGTCTTGGGGCTGAGGTGTTAAAAGCGAGGCTGGAAGAAACCCTGAGGTGCACCGCAGAGCTGTACAGCAACCCAGGGGCTAACTGAGCTTCCTGGGCCACCTCCTCTGCTTCCTGAGATTTTAACAACAGGGCAATCCCTAGAGGAAACCAGGAAGGATCCTGATGAATTTCTGTCCTGTTTTTAACAAAACCAAACTGAACCCAAGATGTTTTCAGTGGAATACTTCCAATCTGTAACCGGTATACTTGACAAAAATATCTCACCAGCTTTAGCGATGATTTACAATAGCATCATAATAGCTAGATAAAAGCACCATATGTTTATTACATATTTTCCCCAGTGCTTCAAGGGAACGGGTGACATTTGTAGCATTTTGGTTTTGTCTATATTTGGTGCTGAATTAACTAAACAGGATATTATTAAGGAAAAACTTTAATTTAATATTTTTTTCCAAAAAAATAGAATGCAATTTAAAGGTACACTTCATGAAATACATTTTCAAAGAAAAGATGCATTTTTAAGTATTTTAAAAAGAAATACAGAGAAGTACACTCAGGTATAGAGAAGAAAATTGTCCATTAAATTAAGCAAACTATGCTGTTCTTTAAAATGAATCATCTAGGTCTTTGGATTTTTCTTGTTTGGTAAACATCCTAATAGCTAATAATTTCAAACAAGTAATACAAATATATCAGTTGAATGCAGGCTTATATTGATTAATTCAGTCTTTTAGCCTAGGCATCCTTGCACTAGTTTACAGTATGAATTCTTTAATATTAAGATGTTTCCTATTAAAAAAAAAAATATTGTCTCATAAGTCTGTAATATCTAAATGCAACAGTATAGCTTACTTTGGTATGAAATAGAATATTAAACTAACATCAGAAAGCATTACAATACCAGCTTTCTCTGGCAAAACACAGAGATCAGTTCACTACTGACATAAAATTAATTTTACTGACTTCATGGCAGTTTGGCCTAAGAAAGGACTTTACTCATGGACTTCATTGAAGGTAAGGTTAAAGTTAAATTAGCTCTTCAAGTCATGTTTTTTCAAGTCCATTCCATGGAAGTATGCACAAGTCCTGTTTTGATGTTTCTTACTGGAGAAACCAGCTAATACATACCAAAAGTCCCCATCTATACACGCATTTGAACAAGCTGTGGACTTGAACTTTAGCTGAAGTCAACAGTGCAATGTCTTGGCAGTAAAGACAGAAACATAGGACTGCTGAACTTTGACAGTGGTTTATACTAAAATTTAATCGTTTATTAGTGAGTCTAGCCAGGTGATATCCACTACCTGCTCACAAAGAGTAGGGAAAAAAAAGTATATTTCCACAGGACTTTTTTGGTCACAAAAGTCAGAAACTTTGTTTATCTTACCAATAAGATGAAATGAAAATGCCTGTGTGTTATTCACATTGCATTTCAGATTTTTAAAAAAAAACGATTTATTAAATCTTCAATTCTCATTGTTTGATTAAACTTTCAATTTAAAGGGATCTGAAGAATTTGGTGTCCTAAAGTTACTAATATCTAATTAACAGATTTCTAATTTCTAATTAACAGAGAATTTTCTCTAAATTTCATCGTATTACTAATTACATTACTTTATACATGAAGCAATCATTCATCTAGAGTTGTTTACGTTTGAGAAACTCCAAATTTGCATAATTAACCTATTTTTTATCCTGTCTATGTTGTTTAAGTGAAAACTTTGGTGGGAAGCAGGTCATATTTTGGATAATCTGTATAAGTATTTTAAAAGCACATGTTAGGATTGGAGATATTTTATGGTTACAAGTACCAATAGCTACCTCCTTTTTGAGAAAGAGCTCTAAATTTACCTTTTCATGCTTCATAGAAAATTTGACTGCAACAATGAATAAATAAGTAAGCTTTGAACATATAACATCTGTTGAACATATAACATTTCTGCAAAGGCAATGCACAAAATAACCTGGTGAAAATACTTGCATTTTTATATATAGTCAAGTATAAAAATTCTACACTTCTGAACAAGAATACAGATACAGGAGTCACGTTATTACTGTAGTTAGCATTCAGTGTGGGAAAATTAATGTAAAATGAAAAAGCTGAATGCAATGTTGTAATCAGTCAGATTTTTTTTTTTCCCTGCAATAATACACTAAAACTAAGACATAAAGAATTATAGCAAAAGGAGATGTAAATAAATCCAGTGACTTCAGCTGTCTGTCAATTCTTCTTACCTTTCTTTAATAACCTTTTTTCTGAGTTCAATTTACATTCTGTGTTTTGATGGCAATTTGGTTTTCTTTTGTAAGGCTTTTGCTGCAAGTGCAAGCAGAGGCCTCTCTGCAGAGCACTAAGCCGTGTGTTCCTGAAGGGACCTGAGGCACGAGCTGGGCAGAAAGAGGGAGCTGAGCGCTGAGAAGGAAGTGAGTTGCTGCCAGATCCAGACTGATGGAACACAAGGAAGAAAGGCTTTTAGGCATTTGTGGGGAAAGGAAACAGAGAGAAAGAAAAGAGGACTGATGAATTACAGAGCCCAAAGAGAAGAGAAATGTTTCTGTAGGGGTGACCCTTGCCTTTGAGCTGACAAAGCTAGGTAAAGTGGCAGGGGTCTCTTGCAGGGAAGACATTCAGGACCTAGCCAAAACACAACTGCAGTCAACAGAAGAAAAAAAACAAAGAAAAAAAAACCCCAAAACATTACAATCACTCTTATATGTGGAAGAGGGATTACGTTTATGCAGAGTTTGTATCACAGAGACCGTCCCCTTTGGCAAGTGGCATGGCAAAACAGGAATGGCTTTATGGAGCAAAACTTAGTGCCGAAGACCTCATGGCTAAACTCACAAACATTTCAGTGGGGTTTGCTTCAGAGTAGCTCTGCTTTGGCTGTATGTCAAATGCTTATTCCTGTTCCAAACTAAAATGCTTTTATAAGTGCACCCAGAGAAACCCCCAGAAATGGTGCAGTATATTATGTCAAACCAGATATGACTTACTGAAAGGATGCTGGCAAGAAATACTGATGATGCAAACTCAGTCTGAACCGTAGGTAAGAATTGTTTAAAAATTTATTGGAAAAAATCCAATAAGTGTTTAAAAACAAATAAATTATTTTGAAGGATGTGTATGAAAAGGAAAAAGATAAAAAAAACAATCAAACAAAAAACCCCAAACAAAACCCATCCAACTAGGAAAAAACTCAGCAGATTCCCACACAGGCTATAAATTTACTCATTAGATGATGATGATACTGCACTGTAGACTGGGTGTGTCAGTGTCTCATATATGCTTGCTTTTATATGTATACACACATTTACAGAGACAGTGGAAAAAAGGTAAGAGAAATGAAATCATGTCTGGCTGACTGAGCCAATGTTATAGAAAAATCTAAAAATAATTATTAGAATATTTATTATTAGACAAAGTCTTAGTATAATCTATCCATTTAATTGTTCTTTTTTCTCTTTTTTATTATCTTAGTATCATATGTAACATATTGCTATGGGTATAAAGTATCACTCAGCCTAGTATTTACATTTAGCCTAAAGTTTTCATAGAATTACGCTTAATTTCTGTCAACACTAAGTTCTATATATTATTTTCTTCCATCTACTTTGATCAAGATAAGTAGTTTCTAATATTAATTACATTCTTTTATACTATGCAGAATAATTCCTATAAACAAAAAGAATTATTCTGTAATTTATATCTAAGGCATAACAATGAGTCTTTAAAAAAAAAGTACAAAAAAAAGAAGTAGAGAGGAGAGGTAATGAGAAAATGCAGATTGCCTTTATGAGAACAACTGCTAAGAGTCATACATCTCTATAACTCTAAAACACTGAAATCCTGACAGTCTAAAGTCAGGCCATTTAAATACGTGTGTAATATAAGTACTGTTTTCATTTGGAAGATGTGGAGCATTTTTGTACTAAAATGGTCACATTGTCCACCATTAGACTGGATTAGTAGGGGGCTGGCGGGAGTATGCTGAATTCCAGTCTCCAGGGATCTGATATCTGTGAATTCCATACTAAGATTAAGCTGTATACAAATCCCATCTGCCTCTGAGGTAGGTAACATCAAAGCTCCGATAGAAAAATCCCAGCAATCCAGCAAGGAAAAGCGATAGGTAATGTTTTCTCCTGAAGTCATGCAACACAGAAAGGTGATAACAGCTAGAAACGGCATGATCATGAAGTTGAAGTACTTTCAAAATATGTCATCACTGGAGAGTGATGAGCACTGTTGGACTATTGTCCCACTATTCCTCTCTGGGAATATCATTAGCCAGGGCCAGTCCTGAGGATGACTCACTGGCATGCAACACAGGCAACTTGCTGGGCTTTGAAGCACCCTTGGGGCCACACTTCACAAAAGGATACAGAAAAACACTGATAAACACCTGAGAGATGTATGCAGTTATCTTCACAAGAAATTATTTTACATCTGCATAGTGTGCTACCCTTCTTGAACAGAAGCAGATTATAGCTGCAGAAAAACCTCATTTAACCATAAACTCCATCCATATGAGAGAGATTTTGCTGTTTTAACTTTGTCAACATAGCTAAAGATATTTTATTTCTGTGGAAGCAGGATCTTAGGATATGACAGAATGTGGTATCAGGAAAGTATTACTGTTCCTATTTGCACATAAAAACTGGAGGAGGGAGAGTGGCACTGGTTTCCCAAGGCCACATGCAAAGATAATGACAGAGTACAGAATGAATCCAGGTGTCTCTTTACCAAGTTCACTGATCTAAATTGCTCTCTTTTGTGCATTTTACCAAATATGCCATACTCTGCGGTCATCTATATTGCTCTGTTCTAAAATGATGAAAGATTAACTGCTAAAACTGCTGATTTTACTGGAAGCCAATTTATAATATGCCTGGGTTTGACCGTATCTGTCATTTTTGCTTGACTTCAGCTATATTAATAAATCAAATCTGAAAATGAGACTAAACAGCTAATTTTACTTCAGGAGCCTATTTGAAAGAATGTGAAGTTCAGAGTGTTTTCAGTTTTGGCATCAGGTTCCTTATTTCTTTGATGGTCAGTTGCATAGTTTTAGGCTTGAGTCATTTTTGCAACTATCAAGTCCTAGTTTCCAAGATTTATTTCTCTATAAAATGACTTGGATTATTCACTTGATTTGTACATTATTGCTGTGTGGGATGGAATTTCCCAAAGACTGTGCTATTTTAAACTGTAAAGCTTTATTTAAATTTGTGGTGGGTGACATTTTGCTATCTGTTGATCTCTCAAATTGGGATAACTTCAGTGAAAAGACAATGAAGAGTTTTATTATTTGTGTGTAAGTTGTTATTATGGATTTTGAGTTCAGTTACTAACTTTGGGCTATGATATTTGGAAATCCTTGCTGAGGGTAAATACAGTAATGTAGGGAGCTGTAGTAAAAACTCCATTATGGCTTTCTGGCTACGCACCACTTCATAATTTTGTTCCATTAAGCCACGTTTTCTAGAATTCATAATTGTTTTGGGTTTATGTTTGTTTGTTTATTTGTTTACTTTTAATTTGCTTCTGAAATCTTATTTCTTAAGTGCTGGGGAGGATGACCAGATTTGGTGGTCAAAGTACTGTATCATTTGCCCATCTGTTCAGTGGATTCACAAGACTAAATCCAGTTGTCTACATCTGACGCCTTAGAATCCCAACATAGTAAATACAGTTTATAATACAATTCAGCTGACATATACTAGGCATCTACTTGGAATGAATGAATTGTTTTCTAAAAGTGTTTCTAATTTTTTGCCGTTCTCTCTAACAGCATCAATTGAATACCACATATGCATCTTTGATTGTGCTGATGTCATCATTTAGTCACATAAGTTCCACTCTATGAATTTTATTTCAAAATATGTTGAAGAAAAAATAATGAAGAAATTTAAGTTAAAATCTTCATTCTTCAACAAGATGCTTAAACAGTTTTATTTACAAAATCACCTACTTAAGCTAATTAATTGTGTTCTAATTATTTCATCTGTAGAAAGGAAATATAAAGTTCAAAGTAAAGAAGCATAGATATGAATTCATTATGATTAAATTACAGTGTCCTTCAGCGAGGGTTCAGTATTTGAAATAAGTATCACAGAAATGTTCATGGTAAGATCTCATTATTAGTCTCTACTGAAAAAAATACTTCTGATATCCAATCGCATTACATGAGTTCCTTTCACAGCTTTAAACTGATAATGATATATAAATGTATAACCTTCAAAGTGAAGGTCACTTAAAAACTAAAATCACAAAAGATTGAAATGTATTAATGGCTCCTACATGATCCATCATATAAAAGTGGCCTAAATAAGTTATATGCATATTTTCATACATTTTAGCTATTGACTCCTTTTTTCTGTTTATGTCTTTGTTTCTTTGTTTCACTTATATATACTAATTTTGTTTATAGATATATATAACCATTAAATAAGTAGTATATCATGACCCAGCATGTAAATTGCTGTTACTGCCTCAAGACTGTGTCTTATACAGTTCTATTACAGGTTTATTAGCACTTGATTTCATTTCTCTCTTTTTCTTTTTTTTTTTTTTTTTTTGTTCTTTAATTATGTGGGTCTGGGACAATAGCAACATCTTTCAGTCGCAGGAACAATTTTATAAAGTCAACAAGAAATTCCAAAGACCAGGGGAATATGTACTCTATTCATCCTCCTGTTTTCTTTGGGTTTTTTTTTTCCTGTTCTTCCATTTACTGATTACCACTTAAAACATTCATTGGCTATTTCATGTTAGTAGTATTACAGCTTTTTTCCATCATCTTATGAATGGTTGTGAATGAAGCTGACACCTGAGACATCTCCAATTATTGTTTACATCTGTGCCAAAAAATAAAACAGGACAGCACCAATTCTTTAGCTCTAAGAGTAAATGATATGGCTTTGCATTGCAAGAGCTAAACAGTGTGGCTGTCACCAAACTGCCATTTGGGAATGATCTCTAGAGTGTACTCAGAAGATATTCAGTGTTGCCTACAAAACCGGCAGGAGTAAAAATCATGCCAGACAGCATATTAAAGATTTAGCACCATGGATGCTCACAATCCAGTGACAAAATCTCATTCTCAAAAATGTCTACTAACATGTGCATAAACAATAAAGTGTCTATAAAGGCAGTCTCTGGGAGATTTTGTGGTGGGGAAAAAAGCTTACCTGGATGACTTAGAGTGTGCAGAAAAGGCATATTATGAAAAGAGAAGTGAAGGAGAAGGAAGAGTTAATGACATCAAAATCAGAAATCCGTCTTGGTACCTGTTACTATGCACTGGGAGAATGTCACATTCTCCAGTTATTCAAATCAAACATGAATGTAACTTTCTCTTCTTTTCCCAAATGCCTAGGTTTCATGCCTAGGCGTGAAACTGGGAATTGCACAGAACAGTTTTAGCTTCACAAGGAGATGGGACATGTCTGGGAGTTTACCAACCTGGGAAGCATTCTTGAACCCTCAATCTATTGTTATTTGGCTAATGTATGATGTTTACAGAATGCAAGATTGGACCCAGGCCTTGCTCCCAGCAGATTTTGGGCTGATGCTTTTGTTTTTCTGAAACTTTGCTGAGGTCAGGTATCTCCTTTAAAAAGTTAGTTTTCTGGGCTGGTGTACTGAATATTATGTTCTGCCCAATTCCCGACCAACACTTGTTTTCAACTTTATACAGTAGAGAATTTAAGGCACTGACAAAAACTGTTTATTCAGTTGTCTGATAATCTGAGAAAGAAAGTGAAAGCCAATTTCTCTGATGATTTCTGAGTTCTCTACCAGGCAGTGCCTCCGGGGTTACATTTTGTTTAAAAAGCAAACCCCTTCAAACTTAAGCTGTGCTAACAGAGGAAATGGTGGGGATGGGACTTACCTGTGATTTATAGGGTAGATTGATGGACAAAGGAAGAACTACTGGTGTCATCTACCTGGACTTCTGTAAGGCCTTTGATACAGTCCCTTCTTCCCTCTGAATTGGAGAGATAAGGGTTTGATGGATGGACTGTTAGATGGATGAGGAATTGACAGGATGGTCATATGCAGACTCTGGCTCAATGTCATGTGGAAACCAGTAACAAATGATATCTCTCAAGGGTCTGAACTGGGACCAAAACTATTTAACATCTTCATCAGTGATAGACTGTGAGATTGAGTGCACCCTCAGCAGGTTTGCGGATGACACCAAGGTGTGTGGTTCAGTTGATTCACTAGACAGAGAACATGCCATCCAGAGGCACCTTGACAGGGTTAAGGAGTGGGCCAGTATGAACCTCATGAAATTCAACAAGGCTTAGTGCAAGGTTTTGAGCCTGGGTTGGAGCAATAATGTGCAGTATCAATACAGAATGAAGGATGACTGAATTGAGAGCAGCCCTGCAGATAAGGACTTGGGGATATTGGTGGATGAAAAATTGGACATGAACCAACAATGTGTCCTTGCACCCCAAAAAACAACTGTATCTTGGGCTGCATAAAAAGAAGTGTGGCCAGTACCTTTTCTATTTCCCATTTCTGTTTTATATGGGCTAGAAAAGCAGTTAGTACTTTAGTTTTTTAATCAGCATTTCAGACCACTAGATCAACATAAACAATTATATCTTTCTGAGATCTAGGCACAGTAATTTGGGCACAGAACTGTGCTAAAACAGGTACACTGCTACTGAACCTAAGCTGCTTCCAACCACCTTCGGTCAATCTGCACCCATCCACATAATTATGCCTTATGACTATTTACACAGAGAAGTCAAGGCTCTTTACATAGTCACTTTCTAAGTTTCTGATCCTTGACTCTGATTTTCCTGGTGAGAAGTGATGGGAATAGGTTTTTGGGGGAAATAAATTACAGGTATTCTTATCCTGCTTTTCACATTCCAAAAAGATTCATAGGCGCCCAGAAAGATCAGTCAGCACTACCATGTACTCTGGAGTCCCCACAGAGAAGAAAGAAGACCTACAGTTTAGATTAGTAATAATTTGGAGTGTAAACCAGGTTTCAGAATACATTTCCTAGTGCCTCTTTTTTCCCTTCAGTCTTAAAATCTCCATATTGTCCATACCAAAGAGTCAGTAATTATTCCATTTCATACTTCTCCATGTACCCAAGGGACTGTAAAGCTAACAGGATAGTGCCTCAGGGGAGTAGCCAGTCAAGTAACCTTCAGTTTTAGCCCAGAAAGAAACTACCCATAATATCGTCTGTTAAAGGTCTCAGGAACAGCAATCATTGCCTTGGCATGCTGGAAAACAATATTTTACTGAAATTTCATTAGAGTTTCATTTGACATACGATTTGTTATTATTTCCACATTCTCTTTGTCTCCTCTTCCTTAAGGCTTATCACAGATTTGTTGACATTTCAGATGCCAACTATTACCTCCTAGAACCCTGTATCCATTTGCCTAATCTCTCCTGTCACTGTTCATTCATTCTGCTGCTGTCCTTAATCCTCCTTGCTCCAACTGCATTTTCAGTGGGAACTCTCCAGGTGTTCTCTGATTTCAGGTACAAACTGCCTCTGTTTCCCCTTTACAGTCTAGTGGTGTCAATTCAAACACTAAATTCATAATTTTACTTTATCTTACATTTACTTAATCTTTACTTTATCTTAATTTTACTTAATCTTACTTTTAAGGTTGACATGTCTACTTTGGGGTGTAGGGACACTGATGCTCTACTGAAAGACCAAAGCAGCAGACACAATTTAAATACATTAAAGTGAGAGAGGACCCATGATAGAAAACATACTGTGGGAGCCAGGGGTTGAAATCTAACTCCAGAAAAGTCAGATTAGAAAAGAAATAAAAAAGCTTGCATAACATTTTATAGATTCAGTTCTGTAGGAAAAATCTGCAGTCCACACTGAGGGGGAGATTTAGCTAAAGCAAATGTTTCTCAAAGTATTTAATTGAATGGAAAATCCAAGAGGCTGTCAAAGTAGTTTTGATCAAAAACTTTCAGCTAGGCCTAATATTAGCTACCAGAACAAATTAAAAGTAGTGCAGTCTCCATCATTAGAAGTTTTAAACTGAATACACCTCCATTAAGCCTGACTGGCGTTGCTGCTTGCTCATGCAGGTGAAAGTTTTGCTGAACTCCTACTTCTGTTATGGAAGCAGTCCAGCTAAATAATTAAAAGTCTTTTCCCTTTGAAATTTGCTAAAGTTATTTTGGTTATAATATTTTGTTTATATCTATGCTGTTATATTCTTTGTTTCAATTTTGTTTCTATGTCTCACTGCTCTCGAGATTTGAACTACACCTACTTTTTAAACACTGTAAAGTTCAGTGTAAAGTTTTAAACTTGCCAGCAGGGTGTTTTCAGCTGCTCACTTTAGCCATCCATCCAGAAGCAGGAGCTGATGACATCTCTCACTGAAGACCTGTCACTATTGCCATCAAAACAGACTTGAATGCTACAATTTTCTTAAAAGTATAAAAATTTATAAAAGATACCTTTTGAAAACATTTCATAAAATTAATGGTCTTGGCTTTTCTTAAAAAAATAAAAATAATTATCTTTGGCTTTGTTCATGTAAACAACATAGGATCCTACTTAAGACTAAAGAGGCTTAGATCCTGTATCAGAAGGGATAGATGCTTGACTTAGCTTTCATAAGCAGAAAGAAAAAAAAGGATGTGAAGAAATAGTTTATCATGAAGATTAATTGGTGTAATGGTTCTTCTTGGGGGAATTGCAATGAGAAAACAAATGCGCTGCAAGCTAATGAAAGTGTCCATAAAAATCGTTACACAGTAGAATTAAACACAGACTGCAGACATTATGTAAGAAGAAACTTTTAAGAGCTGTCTGGTTTATCTTCAAGCTGGCATCACTCGCCTAGCATCCAACAGTTTTTCAGCAGGAAAAGTGGTCTCTGTTACTACAAGTGTTCTTTCCAAAGGAGATAAAGAGATTCCTGCCCCTTTCTTGTTCCCCAAAAGTGGGAAATAGAGTACACAGTGGATACAGTATGTGGACAGAAAAGAGTTGACTTAGAAGAAACTAATTAATTTCTGTCTTGTGTGAATTTTGGTTAAGTCTTCCTGGAGATATTCTGTAATAATCAGCTACTCTTTGGGTAAACAATGTTGCTAAAGAATTTACATGTTCATTGAAAAGCCTGTAACTACTTCTCCAGCATGAATAATACAATTCACAGTGACTATAGGTATGTAAAAACTATGCAACAGATAACTACCATAATCACCCATTTTGGCCTCTGAAAATCATAGTAATACTGCTGTAAAAGGAATATGATGTTTATTCACCACTGATTATACCAGTTAAGAGAAGGGTCAAGTATCACCTTTTACCTGAGCACTACTTATAGGAGTCTCCATTCCCATTCTCAATAGACCCAACAACATTTCTCAGTATTGCTTTCCTCTCTATTTCTGTTCATCAAAAGGAAATCTAAGTGAAATAGAAATCAGAAATCCAATATACAATATGAAGTATAGTTCAGAAACCAACATGCATACTCTACATCATAGAACATGCAGTGAACTAAGCTAATTTAAGAAAAAGCAAAATATGACTCCCAGGAAACACTGTAATGGAATTTTTCATATTCAAAACTTTCAGTTCTTGGAGGTATCTCTTTTTGTTAAAAAGACAATGCTGAGCACTTTCCATTATTTATTTGTTTATTTATTTATGTGGTTGGAATATAGCTTTCTATTGAAACTGTTTAGGTATAAAACTTTCAGTCTTCTCCTCCTTTCCCCTTTTGGATGCTATCCTCCTAAATCATAGTTATTTCTAACACATTCCACTCTTTTTCTCCACAGAAGCTTATTTAATTAAACCTCTTTACTTGAAGGTATATCTTATTTGCTTCTGTGCCTCCTGATAAACCGTTTTGTTCTCAATAAGTTTGAGTGTCAAAAGATAAGACCGTGATGTTTTTCTCTGGGAAGGAAGGCTAGAATTGTCTAGTTGAGCAGTTTGACTTTCAAGAAACCATGACTTCTATGATTCTCTGCTTACCTGGTTAGACCCATTTTTTTCATTAAAGTCATTTTGTCCCTTAGATGCAAGCCACACTTCTGTTATCATTAGATCAAATAATCATCAACATGAAAGAATGCTCTATAATAAGAATTATATCAAATGAGACTAATATCAGATAATATGTTCTCAGGGAATTGCAAAAGGCAGCATAGAAATCTTAAGGATCATATAGGCTTCTATCCAGGAATAACAAACTATACTGCACAAAAGCTTGGATATCAATGGAAATGTCTTTTGTAGAACCTGTATATAATTGTAACTAATATTGTGACAATTATCAAAACACTGTCCAGTAACTAGGAATGTTCTGTGTACACAATACTGTACAAGCTTAATATAGGATTCAGACTGTGGTAAAAAAGAAGCATTTCAAAGTGAAACAAATACCTTTCCCTTAGTGTGATATTCACAAAATGTTAGATTTAATGTAAAGGAGAAACAATATGGTTCTGAAATAATTAAAAGATAACGTAATGAATCACTCCTCCTTATACCTGTCAGGGATTCACATGGACTTTCATTTTGCTGTGGTTTTCCAGCTGGATTCTTGAGAAGTTAGGTAAAACATAATTCTCTACCCTTGAGAAGGAAGTTCAAAACACCTATCAGACTAAATGTCTAGATCATATTAGATATAATTCAGCCTGTGTAACAGAAGAAATTCCTTTTAAATCCCAGGTGCATAGGTACCTAATTAGCCATAATTTCACTGCAAGTAAGTTAAAAGAAAAACAACATTAAAGGAATTAATGTGAATCTAAGAATGAACATATTTGAATGCAAGCATAGATAAACTGTGGATATAAACAAAGTTTTGAAAAAGCATGAATGAGGTAGTAATCCTAACACTCATCTGGTACACCATTCTTGTACTACTTATATTAAATGCAGTATATACACTTCATAGCCACATAAGACTGGAAGATATCTCCTATGTCCTCAGATCCAGCCCTCTGTCACTGCGCCTCACAGTGTGTTCACATTATAGAAAAAGTTTAAATGGAATGAAAATACACCTCCCATGAAAATATGAAGCTATAGCTGTAAAGGAGCAGGTTATTTCTGCTCACTAGTTTTGCTTACTATTCCTCTTGGAGGCTGCTCCAAAACGAAGGTCTGTGAGCAGTATGTCAAGGACCTTCTTTGAATTTCCATCTTATACATGTCTTATACATTATATCTTATCCTGTTTCACATAAAACCTTTTGCTCCATTGCTGCTGCTTGCTCACTAAATGTTCCTCCTCCATCTTTGGTTGGTTTTGATGTTTTTTTTTCCTGAACAAGCAGCTGCCTTGAGTCTCCACTCAAAAGGAGGGAATCTCGTTTAAGTTTCTTTCCAATAAGATTCCTCTCCAAGAAGATGAACAATCACAAATATATAGGCAGTACCAGATAAAAATATGTACAATATGTACATGAATCCTTTTCCTCTTTTATGGACATATAAATATAGTCTAAATAATGGGACCCAAAGAGTGATTCTACGTAACTCTGTAGGCACTTAAATGTGATTTCAAAAAAACTTAAAAATTTCCAAGAAGATGCCAACATCTGGTCTTGAGAAAGTTCATCAAACCTCATTATACCTTAAACATCTCTTTACCCAGCATCTCTAATGGATTTGATCTATCACTCAAATTATTATAAGCGTACTTCACAGAGAAGCAAACATGATGCTTGCAAAACACTGCTGCATTCTATATTTGACACCTGTGACATTATTTTATATAATAACCCATTGATTAAAGAATCTTAAAAGGAAATTTGGTTCAAGGTGTTTTTTAGTCAGAGGAAGACTCCTGGAGTTTGACTCTCCACATCTCCACAGTGTTTTATAAAACTATGAACTCAGATTAATTTCTACCATCAGGAAAATGTTTCACACTTAGGAACTGGATGGAATAGACACCTCCCTTCAGACTTGGGTAAGATCTTACATTGTCTTCTCACTCCCCAAAAAAGAAAAATAAAATAAAAATAGTTTCCTTCAGGTTTTAAATCTCACTCAGTCTATAAACATTTCTATTTCACAGGCCAGACAGTTGGAGAAAACTGTCTAGCAAGAGCAATGCAAAAGGTTAAGTCAATCAAGTACTTGGCAGCTGTAGGTCAGCATCCATATTTTCCTCTGTGGCTGTATTTCTTGACAATTCTGCCACCAGCTTCGTTGACTATATTTATACAACAAACATCACTTATTCAAGAAGCAACATAATGTATTATTAGAAGAAATTGCAAATTCACTCTACTCCTTTTCTTTTCCAGTGATTGATCAAATGCCAGTAAATCAAAATTACCTTTAATTAGTGCTTCCTTTCCCTGGTCCAGTGCTTTCTCTGATACACAAAAATTCAGTTATAATACGTGTAAAAATTCCATCTTGACACTTAAACTGTTGCAATGGTTCTGGCAAATTCTTAAGGAGTTTTTCTCTTTATCCCAGCTAGATACTGATGCTGATGTGAAAAATCTAGAATTTTAAAAAAGAGGTCTAATTTGAAATCCATGGTTATGGTGAACTTTTATGTGCGTCTCTCTAGTCACAACTTCTGGATCACACTAACAGCCAAGTAAAAAATTTACGTGCGGTATGTCTTAACTCTGCAATAATGAATGCAAAAGCAGAGTAATATCTCTTAGATATGTGGTTAGAAAATGGTAAAAATGTAGAATCTTCATGATTTAGTGTAGCATGTGTCTCTTTAGAAAGAAAATAGTGTAAACTTTTCAATAAGGAAGAGGATCATCTGAATTCAGCAATCTGTTATATACAACCACATACTAAGCCACAGGCAAATATAATGAAAACAGCAGGTCAGGATAATTCAGTGAAAGCTATGAAAGTATTTAAACTGACACATTTAGATGGTTTATATACTTCTCCAGGATAAGTGTGGGAGACAAACAGTGTTAATGGAAAAGTAAGACTACTTTCTCCATGCTAATTTCTACTCTGAAGTAAACTTAGACAAAATTTTGAGAGTGTTGCTACACAATATACTCTGACTAGCAAATTTTTTTACTCTACTGCATGATAGTCACCCTTATACTCTAGCTAATTCTGCAATTAAAAATCAGACACACAAAAAAACCCTTTGAAAATGTCTTCTAATCCAAGTCCTGTCACATGTATTCTCCACAGGAAACAAGATCTGTGGTCAGATGACATTCTAATGGTGTGGTCAGATGACATTCTAATTGTATGTTCATATTAAACACAAATGTCAGTGCTTCTAATAAATGTTGCAGGTTTCTATTGCAACATTGACAGTCCACCTATAAATAAAGTTTAAAAAGAAGGAAATACAATTAATCAAAACATTTTTTTTTTACTCTGAAATGCATGATGACTACAGTGAAGAAAACAGTCATAGTGGTAATTATTTGTAACATAAGACTAGTCTTCATACAACTTCCTTCCCTGATTTTTCCCTTCCCTCAAGATAAAAAGAAAAATAGAAAACTTGAAGAAAATGTTAAACCAACAAAATACTCAAATGGGTTTATCTCTAGGTTTCAGTTTAACTCTGATAATATTTGGTATGTAGATCTTTTCATTATAAAACTGATAATTATATATATATGTATATATTATATAATCAGAAAAAAAATTCCATCCAGCCATTCCTAACTTTGCCCTTTGTTCAGCAGGCCACTCCCAACAAATAACTGTTATATAAAGAACTATATTGCTTGTGACCTGAAAATATCAGGTATTGAAACTGGAAGTCTTCCTGGTAGCAAATGTTCATATTGTGTCATATTTGGACCTCGTGTATGATTGGAAAGTTTAAAAACAGTCTTTAGTAATATGTACGTACAATCTTTCCTTATGTTAAATTCCATTTAAAAGAAAGGTTTGTGCATGAGTTTTACAGTTTTGAAATATTAACATAAAAATTATATATACACACATTTATTTATTACAGCTAGTAAGAGTTTTATTTTTGCCTTGTGCTGAAACTTTTTTGTTAACGAGAATGTAATATTTTTATTAAAATCTAAAACTTAGAGACAGCAGTGTTCTGTGATTTTTGTTTCATTTTTTTTAAACAATTTTTTACAAGTTCTCTGGAAATTAGGATTTTTTAATTTTAAAAGAGCCTTATTGTGCAAAACTCCAATTTTCCACTGAAAATAGTGTTGTGGAAATTTTCAACCAATCCTGTTGTTTGTGTATTTGAAAGACCAATTGTTCTTAGCAAAGTACACATGGAAGAGGGCATCTCTCAATTTGCATCTCTGTGTTAAAACCCTCTGTTCTTCACATCTTCCAATTGCTTTTCTGTTGATTAAAAAACACATACTGCACAGTGTTGTTGGAAGAACACTGAGTTCAAGGGGAGGAGTAGGCCAGCCAGGGGACATTCAACCTTATTAATAGGCATTTTATATGGATTCTAGATGTCACACAAATCTCTGAGTGGAAGCTTTTCATTGGACAGAAAGATGGTAGAAATGTTATTCTAGCAAGAAAGTGCAGTAGGTCTTTTTTGTGGTCTCAAGCACTGCCACGCTGTGGTGTATATTAAAGCTGCAGTGAAAATTTAAAAATATTTTTCTTGATATGTACTTAGATAAGACAGAAGAGATAATTAAATTACTTATGTTAAAAATATGGCATATGAAAAGATGTGGAGCTTACAGAAAATATTAAAACAGATTCAGGATTTTTCTTGGGTGAACAGGAAATCCACCCCCTCCTATTGATATATTAAGGAATGCTTTGAAACACACACAAAGGAAGGGATAATTTAATTAGATATGCTACTGACAGGAGACATACAGAACAAAAAAAAATTCCATGAAAAAAGCCGTGTACTAATTAAAAATAACTAAAGACTACCAAATTGGCGATATTTAAACAAAGTTACTGTCTGTTCAGAAGCAGTCTTTTAAGTGTATACATGTTTAAGTCACTTTAAGGCAGTCAGAACAAAATCTCGCAAACTCAGCTAAGCTAAGTTGACCGGACACGAGACGGATTTACACGTGTGTGATATAGTATTAGATACTTCAAGGTTATTGTCAGCAGCTATAAAATATCTTAGACCTTGATCCTACAAAAAAGGTGTTTCAGCTTTGTCAGCAGAAGTGATCTGAATATTTATTCTACTTTTCACTATAATCTTTAGAACTGGCAGCTTAAATCACACTTGGATGTCAGTCTTCTCATTACGAGATATACATTTTAGCATCAATACAAAACAACATTTAGTGGCCATCATTTATATTCATTTAAGTCAACTGTCAATATTTCAGAATAATTTTCTTGCTATGATTGACTTCATGATTTTATATCTTTTGATACTATTGAGGCAAACTGCAGGTCCACAAGTTCATCATGATAAACCAACAGTATCATTCATTTATACCTATTTTTTATTAAGAATCTTGGGTCCTGCCCTAATGTTGTTTAATTTAATTAAGAAATTAATCCTTATCTCCACCTTTCCTTTTAAGAATCTTTAAGTGTTATATGGTTACTATTGTGTTACAGCAGTGATTCTTTTAAGAAATAGTTCTGACACATTTGTAATTCACTTCTTTCTTCTTAACATCTATATTGTTCATAATTTATAACACAGTATTTTTAGCTAGTAAGGCTGAGATCTACTGCCGTCATAATCAGTGGAAAGATTCTTAATGGAAGCTAGAATCAGAAAACCTGTCATCATGGTGCACTTTCTGGCAGATTCTGAATAATAAAGCAAAAAGCTCAAGTATACTGTTTGCTCAAATAATATTCCAACATCATTAATTTTGTAGATATTCTAATAAGGGTCATAGCTGGAGTTTTGGCAGCTTTTTGATTCTATGTGTAACTAAACCCACACATTTAAACCAGATGGAATTTTGAAACAAAGTTTTTCATTGCGAATATTTCTTTTAATTAATCCAGTGAATGCTGCAAGAGAAATAATAACCATCACTGGAACAGTTTTGGCTGACGTGCTGGGGCAGCTGGCAGCAAAGAGTCTGTCTCCATAAAAAGGTAATATTCGTTAGTGAAGATCTGTGTGTGTTTTATATTTCATTTAGATCTCTAGCCTTCACTGATGGAATGACCTGTAAACATTTTTATCATTAAAGCCCTATCAACCCAAACTGTCCTTTTGCCACTCCTGTTATGGTCTAAACTAATAGACAATATCTAACATAACTGATCAATAGCTATAATAAAGAATTAGCATTTGCTGCTATCCAAAAATTCATTAAAATGCATATCGATACTTCAGATTAAGTATAACAGTTATTTAGTTCCCAATTCCTTTCTTTCTTTTGATAGATAAGCATGTTTTGGGGGGAAAAGAAAAAAAAATAAAAATGAGTTGGACACAATAGAAACCTCATGAACATAAATAAAAGTCAAAATCAAGTTTGTAACATAACCAGTAAAAATAAAAGAAAAACCTCAGCCAAGCAAGCTTCTATTCTAGAGTAAATCCATTGGTTTTCAGATAAATGCTGCTACTGTGACATAAAGTAGCTAAATTCATTCACTGCTGGAGTTTAATACAACTGTAAACTTTTATGTAAAAATATATTGGATACCTACAAATGCCTAGAACTACTGGCACTTTTACTGGCCTTTATTTGAGCTATTTTCCTTTGGTTATTACCTGACATTCTTTGTGACATTAATCAGATGTTTTCAATTACTTTTTGCATTGCTGCTGCTGTTTAGGTCCTCTTCTTTTAGTTCCATACCTTTAGCCTAATTATAGATGAGCAGCAACGGAGACTGAAAATGTATTTGTAGTTGCACAGAGTTCAAGATAAATACCAAACCCCTTACCTCCCACCTGCTGCTCCTTCTCTCTAATCTTTTAAAGCATGAAGGATAGTGTAGATATCCAAGATATGAATACTTCTCAGAGTAAGCACTGTGAAGATATCAAAGGCAGAGAGTTAAAAGCAATGAGATCTGAGGATTGCTCATCAGAGACAAATAGATTTAAAGGCAGAAGTTACATAGGAAAGCAATGTGTACATCCTCAGATGCAGGCAAGTATGCTGTTTAGGAATACCCAGAATTTACATGATCAGTCTTAAAACTACTTCAATTGTTTGTTTACTCGTTTGGTTGGATTTTTCTTTCCATGCTGACAATGGCTGTTGATAAGCTGATAGAAACCAGAAGAACATAGGAACGCTGGAGGAACTAAAATATGCCCATATAAAGGCATTTGGAAACATGAGGTCGTGCATATTTCTGCAGAAATCTATCAGGATTAAAGGACTGTTCTTCAGAGTTATACCTTTTAAAGTGTTTGGGATGCCAGACAGCCTTCAGGTCTGTGTTTCTAAGCTCTTCAGGTTTCCCCTATCACAAGTGCTGCCGGTGTCTGTAACTCCCACTTGTAGAGGCTTCTGTGCTCTACAGACAATCTTTAATAGCATCAACATTTTCAGCACAAAGTCTATGTAGCCATGTAGCAAAGCCAGAAAAATAGGTATGAATCAAATATCCTTCACTTCTGTAGATATCCTGAAAGCTTTTCTAAAAATTTGTTTTTAAGCATCTATTTAAATTTAGACATGTAAGCACTGTTATCTTCTGGTGGACATTCATCTATTCACCATCTCAAGAGTCCTTTATTATCCAGACTACCAAATCTCTAGGAAAGTTCAAAAAATTTGACTCTCCAGGACAATGACTAATTCCATACTATGCTTTATTTAATGCGTTAATGTGCTATGTAGGACATGTAGGGATGTGGTCTCTCCTCCCAATATTCTTTTTGTTCTTTATCTAAATATGGTCCTAATGCTAAGTACTCAAGCAATGCTCCCTTAGACCTGCCCCTTTTTTTTAACCCTGTTGTTATATTCATAATCTTCTTATGGGCAAAAAGGGGAACACATCTTATATGTGAAGCCAAGAATTTATCGTTGGTATAATTAAACAGTTATTATTTGTCCAGTTACAGTGACACTAGCGGATTCACAGTGTATATTATCTAATTAATATAAAAAAACTCATTAACAATATTACAATTAAAAATTGCTGTACAGTGGTACTTCTACCAAGTACTCTACTTCTTCTTGGTAATCTAATTCTCTGTTCCACTTCCTGTTCCGCTGCTCCTCTGGGTCTTAAACTCAACAGTTTCAGTCAGGGCTGGAGAAGGCGGCCAGTGTCCCGAATCCTTCATCAGAAAGAGTAAGATGTTAAAATTAGGTGATTCTTCCTTCCCTTTGCTGGGAAGCCTCTGCCATTGATGTAGACAATTTCTTTCTCCTCAGTTTTGGGTCTGTTTGGGGCCATATTTATCAAAAGTATAGCATACTTTTCTCCTTGTTCTTTCTATATTGCTCTATAACACTGTGTTACATCTGAATTTAAGCTGTTGCTTTTTTTCCTGCTTATATTGGATGTTTCTTTTTCATCTTTTCTGTTGCTCCTAAAAACAGTTGTGCCCAGCTGCAAAGTTCCTGTTGCCAAGAGTAGTTGAATACTGTTGAGTCACTGAAGACTCCAGTACCATCCTTCAAGGTGATACCCTTACTCCTCCTTTATGCAGCATCATTATTTTGGGGTCATAGACAGTTCACTCCGCACTGCATGATTACTTTTTATTCCTATCTGTATCAAAATTTTTAATTGCAGATGTTTCAGTCCAGAATTATGCAAAAGTTACCTAAGTTAAAACAGCTAAGGTAATAGACTCCTGGTAGTTAGGTAATTGTTGTTAAAGTAAGCAAGCTAAAACAAAGCTCCAAGCAATGAGACACCACCAAAGTAAGTCTGTTGAACCTAGTCTTGAGGCTTGTCCTGCTTGTTTTCTATTGCAGGGTGGCATTTTGATTCTTGCACTTTGAAATGTACTAGTGGGGTCTGGCGAGAAGTTACTCTCCTGAGATACAGATCAAAGCTCCCAAAGATTGAGATCATGCTAGAATTTGTCTCCTCCTATCTGCACAATCATCCTGAACATGTCATGCAAAATATGATAGCCATTACCTTCTTTTTTAAAAAATTTTCATCCTCACATCTTTATCCTTAAAATGGTTGGGACAACCACATTTAGGTGTCTAAGTTTTCCTGCTCATTCTCTGCATAGTCCCTGGAGAGTGGTGGATGCTTTACACAGATGGACTGCTTCACCGGCTCTTTCAATAATCTTCCTTCTCCCACATGAATTCATAGAAAACATTGAGTAAAGATGAACAACATTACCTTGCCTAATGTTTACCTGCATCTGCAAGTTAGTGAGATGATCAAGTTGGGTGCATGCACTAGAAGTTGGGGCAGTTTTTTCCACAGTCAATTCATTTAAGGAGAAAAAAGTTTTTCCATAAGAATAGCTTTGTTTTATTGTTGATTGAAGGGCTTTTTTCCCTTCTTATTTTAGAACTAACATTATTTTTTTTATTGATTGGGTGGTGTTGTGTTTTAAAATGTAAGGTAGACCTTTGAGTCCTAATGATTCAGATTTGATTAGTCAGTATTGAAACATCAAACAAGGTGATAATACCTAGGTGATACCCAAAAATAGGATGACACTGCCTCTAGGAGGTAGTTCTAACTTTTTTCTTCTATGTGCTTATTTGAATTTCTGTCCTACTTCCAATAAAACCAATGGTAAAATTGTTTCAGCCATACAGAACATTATGATCCTCTGTCGTACAGAGGATTAAAAGAGAGGTCCTTTTAATCTGACATTCATTTCCTAGTGTATAGTCATAGTAAAAGTAAAAGAAATCCCACAGGTAACAAATATAGGGAACATGCTATTTACAGAAAATTTCTTCCTAGCCCCCAAAATGGAGTTACCTCAGTCCCTGAAACAGGGGTTCATATTCCTTCTAGAACTTTAAGTATAATGTAGATTACAGATATCTCATTTTCTGTTTGATTTTCCACTATTTTCTCTTACTCCTGATAAGGTCAATGAGAACTTGAGGTAGGAAATCCCAAAGGCTAAACACTTAGGTCTTTTTATCAATTTTAAATTTGCCTTTTAAAGCTTCCAGCTGTCTCTCCTTGTTTTATGAAAAAAAAAGTAAATGTTATTTACATCTTCCAACTTATATATCAATTGTGTTTTATGGCTAATGTATGCTCTTTTCAACTTAAAAAACAATTTAAAAAAACGCGCATATGAGGAGTCTTCCTGCATTTTGCATATAAATCTGTGGTCTTGGGCACTATCCCTGATGTAATAAACCCTTTTTTTTCCAATTGACCTGTGAAAAAAAGGAGAGAAATAGTGCCATGATGGGATATGCATATTCCAAATGTACACTACACATGAAAGTAAAAGAAAGCTGAAATTTTAAAACCCCTCAGTATAATCAACTTGCCAATAGTTTCTATCTTTGATTTGTAAATAGAAATCTTGCATATATTTTGAGAAAATGACAAACACACACATTGGTGATGGTATCTGTATTACCTCTACTGAAGAAAAGGTCAACAGCTCTATCACATATCTTAAGTTTTAAACTGTTTCACAATTTTCAATAGTTGTGTATCAATTTTTGGACAGCAAATACAATTTTATGACAGGTGACCTTATCCTTGTCAGAAAGAGATGTATGTTAAAGCTGTACATCAAAATGAAATACATTCTTTAATTCTGTCACCGTTACTAGAGTAGAATAGCATACCCTCATTTAATGCATACCATTTACCTTTGAAGATTTAGGTTCAAAAATGTGAAAAGAAATAACACAATAAAAAGCTATTATATAGTAGCAATATTTATTTTAAGGTAAAATTGAGAAACAGCTTCCAGTAAGACAATTTTTTCAGTATCTTGACTTAGAAAGTATTGGCAGTCTGTTCTCCAGTGTACTTTTTGTACAGAGGCTGTTTTCCTTTTTAATCGTTACCCTGTTTATCCTATGAGGAACAAAGCAATGTTTCTTTAGCTGGAATTCTACATCAGGCCTACCAAGTTATCTATATTTCTTGAAAGGAAGTAACTGTAATATGATGTTATACTAATCAAGGTACTCAACCCTAATCCAAACCAGCCTGTTTTACTGTAATTCATCTAGCTGTACCATGTTGTAACTACTCCTTAAAGGGTATGCTCATAACATTTTGACTGAGGTTTGGTTTTGTCTTTGGACAAAGCATTATATGATTTACCTGTTGACAGATTTATTTCTTGAAATTAAGATTTTGAACATTGCCTCTTTTAATGTGTGCTCAAATTGTTAAATTTCACATTATATTTGAAAAAGTAAATTAAAAATGATTATTTTTATATATTTTATATATATGTATTCTAAATATTATAAATATTTTTATATAAAAAATAGTTATTTTTAAATAGCTTCTTAAAATTGAGTTAGTCAACAAGCTTTAACAAATGTTAACTGATGAAGCACCCAATAACAATGATCTCCAATTGGGAACAAATAGTATTTCCGTCAATGCTTATGTTGTCCTGATTCTCTCTAAATTGGAGAGATAAGGATTTGATGTGTGGACTGTTTGGTGGATAAGGAATTGGTTGGATGGTCACATCCAGAAAGTAGTGGTCAATGGCTCAATGTCCAGACGGAGACTGGTGACAAGTGGTGTCCCTCAGGGGTCCGTATTGGGACCAGTACTCTAGTATCTTCATCAACGACATAGACAGTGGGATCGAGTACACCTTCAGCAAGTTTACAGATGACACTAACCTGAGTGGTGAAAATGACATGCCTGAGGGATGGGATGCCATCCAGAGAGACCTGGACAAGCTTGAGAAGTGGCCCATGTGAACCTCATGAGATTCGACAAGGCCAAATGCAAGGGTCCTGTACCTGGGTTGCGGCAACCCCTGATATCAATAAATGCTGGGGGATGAAGGGATTGAGAATAGCCCTGCCAAGAAGGACTTGGAGGTACTGGTGGGTAAAAAGCTAGACATAAGCCAGCAATGTGTGCTCGCAGCTCAGAAAGCCAAATGTATCCTGGGCTACATCAAAAGGAGTGTGGCCAGCAGGTCAAGGGAGTTGATTCTGCCCTTCTACTCCACTTTGATGAGACCCCACCTGGAGTACTGTGTCCAGTTGTGGAGCTTTTAGCACAGGAAAGACATGGACTTAAAGCAGATCCAGAGGAGGGCCATGGAAATGATCGGAGGGATGGAACACCTCTCCTATGAAGAAAGGCTGAGAGAGTTGAGGTTGTTCAGCCTGGAGAAGAAAAGGCTCTGGGGACACCTTACTGGGGCCTTTCAATATTTAAAGGGGGTTTATAAGAAACATGGGGACAAACTATTTAGCAGGCCCTGTTGCAACAGGACAAGGATTAATGGTTTTAAACTAAAAGAGGGTAGATTCATTTTAGATAGAAGGAAGAAATTTTTTTCTGATGAGGGTGGTGAAACACTGGAACAGGTTGCCCAGAGAGGTGGCAGATGCGCCGTCCCTGGAAACATTCAAGGTCAGGTTGGATGGGGCTCTGAGCAAAGTGTTGTAGTTGAAGAAGACCCTGCTCATTACAGTGGGGTTGGACTTAATGACCTTTAAAAGTCCCTTCCATTCCAAACTATTCTATGATTTTCTATAAGTATTCACTGTTGCTGCAGTACATAATGACTCCATTCCAGGAGATGGAACAAATGTATAGCTGAGAATTTTAGTGACCTCTAGAATTACTTCAACCTCAAAAATGGCAACCAAGTCATGTCTTAGCCAGGTGATCAATTTAAGTTGACTGTCTTGCTATAAAATGCAAATGTATGTTGAAGTCCCTGAAAAGAAACCTTCCTCCCAATGACGTGTCACAATTTAGGTAGACTCAAAAATTCAGACCTTGAGATTAGAGTGAATTTAGAGTACAAGAAGAAGATGATGGGACCTTGTGTCTCTCCAGAGCAGAGAAATAGTTTGACAATAAAACGTGCCAGTCTTCAGCCACATCCTCAGCCTGGACTGAAGGGATGACGATGGGGTGCAAGCCTACATTGCTCCCCAGTTGTCCTGGTCTGTGGGAAGATTTCAAAGACAAATATGGAACTTACAGTGGAAGTCAGATAGGTATATCAATCTTTTTTCACTCTTTTTTTCAGAGTAGTATAGCTTACATACCTGGATTAAATGCATCAGGATTTTTCCATGCTTTTTAATTCAGACTCCTCTTTGATAATTAAACACACACCAGAGACTCTGTGATATCTAAATTACACTAGAAGATAAACTAAGTATTCAGAAGGGGATACACACAGCATTTAAAAGTATCAACTGATTCTCCTCAAGAAAAGATGCTGCGAAACATTAAGATAAGTGGTCTTGCAAAACTTCTGAAATTGAACAGGTACTTTGGAATTTTAAACAAGATTAACCAGGTGAAATGGAAGTTACTGTTTCAGACATTTATTATTCATTGATTGTGTTTCAGAAGTCACATTCCTCTATGAAATATTTTTTTTTTTTGGCACCCAGCAAATGTCTTCTGAAAAGATAATTAGTAAGGATAGAAATCTGGAAGGACACAACAGACACAGCTTGAGACACTCATTTTCTACCTGTTGAGAATGAAGTGGCTGTGCACTTTCCTTGCTGTGCTCTGAATCACACAATCTAATAAAGGTAATTGAAAGCTGAAAGAAAGACAGAGAAGATGAACAGTAGCAACACATACCTGGGAACATCACATATAACATTGATCTTAGCCTAGATACAGATGACAGAACACGATGATGTAAGATTTGTAATTGCAATATTGTCTTATGAACAGAGACACATGGATATTTAAATCTGTAAAATTACTTGTTTTAGTTTTTCACTACCCACATCCTCCTTTTTGCTTTTATGACACTACCTAACAATATTTTAAATTAGAGACAGCATCATGTTCAAAACAAAAAAACCCACATTTCTATTTTTGTCTAATTGTGGGAAGGGAAGGGAAGGGAAGGGAAGGGAAGGGAAGAGGAAATCATACTCGGATTTAATACAGGGGAAAGAGAAGGAGGGGAAAAAAAAGCAACAAAGCAATCATAAAATTTTCTTCTCTAAAAACAAACAGCAACTATCTTTACTCAGATTACAAAATGAAACATGAAGCTGAGATAAATTACATAAACTGCCAGACAGTCTACTGATTTGCTATACTTAGACATGTTAAATGGTAAACAAATGGGCAAGCAAGCCCAGAAATTCTACCTTGTGTTTCAAGAAGATAAATATTTCATACATGTTTTCTGCCAAACTTGGGTGATTCACGTGTAGCAGTGGTTGAAGTTTATTAACCAATTTAATCAGATAGAATAGTTTTACATATAGATAAATACAGACATAGATTTTGTAATAAAGAGATATATTTAGTCTGTAAGAATGAATATAAGGAGTAAGAATGAATGTAAGGAGTAAGAATAAATACAGAGAATGCATGTGTATTCTAAGTATTTTGTAACAAGAGTGGGGAAGGACTGGGAGCATACAATGAAAATTTGAAAATCTATTCATGACTCAGATGCCAGCAGCTCCATATTCATGCAGGGTTTAATCCCTGTTAGGTGCAGGTGCTTTTCATAATTCCACGATTTCCCTCACAGAGTCTACCAAATGCTCCTTGGTCAAGCTCTGTAGTAAACTTAGTTGTTGTGTGAAGAATCAGAAATAATTCTGGAAACAGGAACCATACTCCAATATTTTATGCAACAGGTTTATGACTAATTTCTTCCAGTTACTATTCTATTCATCCCCACATTAATCTTATTTCATTAATCTTGAAACAAATAGTAGATTTGTCATCCCTTTAGTGCTTTGGCGTGCTGTAGATACTCCATCTCAAAGTCAGTGACAGATAAACAGCTCCAAAACTCTACTTTAAGAATGAAGCTACATAATGATGGCAAAACCTTAACTGCTTAAAGGTAACAAAGAGAAAGGTCCTTCTTCCTTTTTGCTCCTTTCTTCTGCCCTTATTCCTTGCTTTGCAATTCCACTGCATTCCCATGCACTTCCACTGGTGCCTTCTGCAAGTCTGTATAACAATACCTCAGGTTGACTTCATAGCAAGTGTTCTCCAAGGCTAAGAAGTCGAATCAGCTGACAGCAGGCTCTGAAAAGTGCCAGAGTTGGTGCAAGGTATGTGACAATAGCTTGTGGCTGGAAGCAGGGAGCAGGAGGGTGGTAGGAATCAACCTTGTAGTATTGAGAAGCAACTGGACCTACTTAATTTTTACCAGGAGTGATTCAGTTAAGATCATGCAACAAGTATGTTAGAGAGCAATAAAAAAACAAAACAGAGGGACTTTGTTCTGAATTTCCCCCTTTAACAACACGACTTCTGTTCCCCCCAGTAATAAAATCTTGTGTGCCAATTTATGTGTGCCATGTTTTCCTGTACAGCTGTGTGCCATAGAGATTTTTAATAAGACATCATACCCTTTATGTCTTAAGAATTATAATAGTAGTCAATGCAATCCACATATCTGTTTCAGCTTCATAATGTGAAGTAGGACAGGAAACAAACTTTTTTTTTTAATTAGAAATGAGGTGAAGTTCTCATTTAAATGTCATGTTTTGTATGAGCAATATTCCATAACCAACCATCTGTAACCCAGTGTTTGTTTCTAGCTCACCATCAGGATCTTTCAGAAAAAGTCACATTAGAGAAATGGAGGCAGAAGGGAAATCTGTAAAACTTACTAGATAATAAGATATTGGTCATTTCAGGAGGAATAAGTCAGACCAGACACAATTGCACTCAATTTTATGCCAGTTCTCCAACTCTGAGCTTCTCTGGGTTGGTTAAAAAAATAGTCAAGCCAACCCTAAATGAGTCATATTTCTCTTAATATCTTAAAACTTTTATTTAAGACAACTGCCTTTTTTGCTGTTATTTTGTTTTACACAGATTGAATAGAGGATTTTTAAAAGTCTTTAAGACTAAAACTTTCAATCTTTTTTACTTTTTTCCCCCCTTTCTTCACTCAAAATCATACAAGGAAAGTCATGTTGAATGTTCATAGCACTATCATTAATTACTACACTTGAGGCTGAACCCCACACCCAAACTCTCCTGAATGCTGGGAGAATGAGTGTGGATCTGAGCTTTTTCTGACTCTTGTCTAGACTACTTAGACTGTGCTAGTGCTGCTTTCTAGGTTCATTTCATAATTTCATTTCTTTCATCTGAACACACATCTACTAGCAGGGCAGGGCTTACTGGCAGCAAACTTTCACTGAGGTCAGTCTCTGATGCTGAAAATGGTGGATAATAGAGAGGAAGGCTTCAAAGGGAACATCAAGACATTTTGAGAGCAACAGGGGCAAATTTAAGGGAGTTAATTGACACTGCCATAAAAATGGGAAACACCTGAGCAAATACATCAGATCAAAAGAGAGAGAAATGGCCTACAGAAAATCATAAGGAAAAGGAAAAAGGAAAATAAAATGCATTCCAAAACTTAAGAAACTCTGCATGTTGCTTTGTTACATTAGTTATAGAGGTGCAATCAAGCTGCAAAAATCAGATTTTGTACACCCCAGAGTTCAGGGTATTAAATCTAGTGTTTTGATTCACACCCTTTTATACCTGATAGTATAGGCTTACTGAAGAAAAATAATTGACTATGCCCCCTGATAACTAAAACATTACCACTGAAGAGATTTTGCCCTTAATATTCTAAAGATACAAACATATTTTCCTCACTCAGTAGGGAATTTGTATGAAGTTTGATTATTTTTTCCATTATTTTTCCTTCTAAAATATCTAGATGTTTGTTCCAGCTACACTTAAAGTATGCCTGTGAATGACAAAGTTAACACTTTGTAGGACATACAACTCTTACCAGTTGGCAATAAAAGGATGAAATTTCTCTGCCCCTCCTCTTCAATCAAAATGAAATCATGTTTTTTTTTCTTAAATTTTATTTTATTTTGAAGCCCTACAATACCGAATTCTTAAAAAAAAAAAAAAACTTAAGAGAATGAAAGGAAGAACACAAATGAGAGGAAATGACACCAAACATACAGAGGGCTAGATACTGAAAGCAATTTTGAAGAGATGCAATAAAATGCTTTGTAAGTGTCTGTGCATGTATATATCTTTAATTGGACAGAAATGCTCAATTGTTTTCAGTCACATTTCATTCTCCTCCCTTTGTCTTCATTTTATGTACTTAATTGCCAGATCTTCTGCACAGTGAGCTTGTTTTCATAGGTACTGCAAAGCACCAACCACCTTTAGAGTGCTATAAAAATAATAATAATAAAAGCATCATTTCTGGAAGGTGATTACTCTGAAAATATGTCACCTAGCAGTCACTTCCTAACTAACGGTTACTGAGCTACCTTCATAATCAGAGGTGCCTCCAAAACTTTGTCTTAAATATGCAACATGTCAATTTTTGTTGTAGTTAACACAATGACTATTAAAGAGCCCACTTAGCTGAGCTTTTTTACATTCTGGGTAATTGCAATTTTAATTATGAACATCATAACTAATTCTTAGTTATGATGAATATCAAGTTAAAATGTGAGCAACTTAAAAAGTATATTACTTTTAAATGGTATAGAACTCTTAATCTAGAGTAATTTTTCTTTCCAATGGTCCTAAAAACCTGTTCACTGTCACTTCCCAAACTCTGGGAATTCAGGACAGACTGTCAAATACACTAGACCATATGGATTTAAGTAAGTAAGAGAAATCTAACTAGCTGTTGCATGCAGGAGCTAAGGGACCTTTTAGTTGGCTGCTCTGTCTGTGCTGAACTTTCTAAAGTGTCACTGTACCCATAGCTCCCATTCTCTCGTGTGTCGAGGCCAGGTAACCTGTCACAGAAGCACAATAATGTTGGTTACATTATAGACAATATTATGACTTGACAAATCATGGAATTCCCATTAATTGAAATGTTTATTAAAAGCGAGGAGAACGGTTGTTTCTTTCTCTTTTTAAAAACATGGAATTTCAAACTGCATGGCTAGAATATATTGTAGGGTTTATTCTGAGTTGTAGACAGGTACTTTTGATGAATAAGCCTGTCTGTTGCAGGCAGATGTGTCTGAATTTGTGACAGAAAAGATGCAATAAAAGCCTGTCTTTTCTGTCCTTTGGCCTCCAGGAATTCAGTAGAGCTTTCTTTGTTAGCTATGGTAAAGGTTAGAATTATGTAATCATAATACCCAGATTCCTGGCGACGTGTGCAGAAGCTCAAAGTTTTAGTGAACAGCAAGAGTGTTTAAGCATCCACCTTCCACTGTATATGGATTGTAAAAATGGTCTTTTTATAACATCACATTAAAGTAAAAACTAGGGGAACAAGTATCAATAGTGAAAACATTGACACTATAGCACTCCCCGTCTTTTAGCTGTCTGCTACTGGCTCATCAAGACACAACTTTGAATATACTCCTTTTAGTTGCTTATGCCACAGACAGTGTCAAGTTATATAAGCCATTATCAGCCACGGTCTCTACTATCAGACTATCACAATCACAGGGAAAGGGATTAACATTCACACTGGCATTAACTGTCATTAGTCCACAGAAACGGAGTTGTACACATACCCAAATATACGACTAAATATACCATATACTTAAGAGCTAAAAATACGTTGATCGAGGAAAGGAAAATATAAAATATCAAAAACCAGCAACAACAAAAAAAATCCATCTAGTTTTGCAAAGCTGCTTTCTGTTAAATAAAAGTGAGGCCAGAGCTGACATCACAGGAAAAAAAAAAATGTTCAGTTAACTGAAGATACTGACAGTGCACTTAATGTGACTAGCCATACACATCTAGTGGCATTTAACATGTCCCTCTGGAGCACTCATATGCGGTTGTCAGATAGGACACAGGAACTACAGGAGACCTATGTCATTCTGGAGCAATAACTGGCAGTCAGGCAGGAAAAGGATGAGAGAACAGAGCATGCTTCACTTAAATAAAGTATTAGATTTATCTCTGTGTGTATATGTATGTTTGTGTGAGAGTGTATATATGTACTTATATAGACACTATATATACATGCATGTAACTTTATGTAATTTTATATTAATGTAAAAATTAAACAGAAAAATGAAATTTTCAAATTTTTTGAACTCAGTTAAACAAACCAGGTTTTCAGACTACAAAGATGGAAAAAGACTATTTGCAGAACAGGAACAGAAATAATCCCAATGTATTTTTACTAAATCAGACAGACTATTTTTTCATTCTTTTCCTGTCTTGAACTTCACACATTCCCAGTACTTGCCATTTACTATAAAAACAATGCATTCCTCTTTAGATACTGGAAGGCCGCTATAAGGTCTCCCCAGAGCCTTCTCTTCTCCAGGCTGAACAACCCCACCTCTCTCAGCCTTTCTTCATAGGAGAGGTGTTCCATCCCTCTGATCACTTTTGTGGCCCTCCTCTGGACCTGCTCCAACAGGTCCATGTCTTTCTTATGTTGGGGGCTCCAGAGCTGGACACAGTACTCCAAGTGGGGTCTCACCAGACCAGAGTAGAAGGAATTCTGTAGGATGTCACAGCCATACGAGACTCCTGGTTGACTTAATCACATCTATACCTGCTAACATTGCCTACATACAAAATTAAGTTCAGGGTCTATGTTCGTCACCAGAATCTAGCTTCATATCAGAGTCTAGATCAGCTAGCCTCAGCTAGTGTCTGGTTCCTCCACACACCATTTCTGTTGTGAATTCTTCTTAAGGCATATTACAGTAGAGGGAGTGTCAGCACTAATTTAGAGTCTGTCTCACCCTTTGCTCCCCAGCACTAGCTGAGCATGACAGTTTTTGCCTGCAGTATCAGATGAATGTCACCAATTGAATTCTCTAATCTTTGAGAAAGGAAGGAGATGAAACTCTGCTTTGCTGTGTTATCTGTTAACCTGTTTAGCACTAAATTTAGTCTAGAACAGAGAAACTGGGGGGACAGTTCAACGAGCATCGACGAGTTCAATCCTTTAGCATCACAGGGACTATGTTACATAAATATATTTCCCTCTGCATGATAATTAGTTCAGACTTTCTAATCTCCTAATTCTTTTGGGACAATATTGAAGGTGAAGGTAAAATAGATGAGAGAGCAACAAGAAACTTTCATAGGTATATGTTTTGGAATCTAATCTAGGAAATCACTGAAAATCGTTCAACAGGAAAGATGGAATGAGAGAAAGGACTCAGCAGGGGCCATATGGGTGCAGAGACACCTTTATTTTCAGGTCTTATGTTAAGCTTGTCATATACATTAAGTTTATCTTAGATTAGATTATTTGTCATACAAATTAACTTCAGAAATAGGAAATATGTTTATTTTGTTAATTTCAGGAAAAAGACAGGGGTAGTTCTTCCTCAGGACTCTGGGTCTTAAGGTTTTGGGGTCCTAATGTTGCTAGTAATTCTTATGGTTATTAGATCCCACTCAGAAGTTATTTTGGAATTACATTCATTTTCAGCTGCATATCATAGTCATTCTGTGATAACTACCATATACAATTTCTTCTTCTTAAGCTTATAACAAAGATTCTTGCTAGTAGTCCTTGCACTGTGGGCTGTTAAATTTCAACACATTTTGTTAACTGATGTAATCCAGAACATTAGCATAATCCACCCTTTATGGAAAACTCAGAATCCTCAAAAACCTTCATCCATGCCTGCCTCGCCTACCTCCTGCCATGCCTTAGTGTCAGGCTCTTCATATCAACCTTCATTCCAGAAAGTTATTTCCCAGGAACACAGCTTAAGCCCACTCTGAAAAGATTTTTATTTTTTTTTTTTAATTCTTGCATCCTAATAATCAAATATCTCTAAACTATTCTCATAGCTTTAATAGGGGCTGGCTTCTAATCTTTAAAACCTCTTTATTTCTGTGTCCTTAGGAACTCTCCTGAGCTTCCATTTCTACAGCTGGGTATACTCACACTTCTCTTACAGTGCTGGTTATCCCACTGGCAATGCTGTTCAGCAGCATTTTCCCCACTGTTATATCCATTTCAACCTTAGGTGTAACTTAACAAGATTCATCACCTTGTTCCTGGCAGACAGCAGAAAGTTCAATTTCCTGAATCAGCTCTAGGGTCAGACTGCAAATTTTTCCTAACATGCAGGTTTTAGTAATGCAGATTTGACCCTCCTGATGTGGATGTGAATTTCCGGTCTTTTCATCTTCAGTTCTTTTATAATATAATCCTGTCTTCAGCTCTAACTTTCTTGCTACCATTGATACACAGTTTTTTTGTGGAGTAGGGTTTTGTTTTGGTTTGTTTTTTTTGTTTTGTTTTGTTTTTTTTAATATATTTATTGATACATTGCTTTTCTGTTCCTGACAGAACATATTATTTTCCTTTTTATTTCAAACACTTAACAAAAATAGCACGGTCTTATGTAACTGTTTAGATAGGAAAAAAAGATGACAAAGAGGCTAACTGTTGCTGATGATATCCTACTAATATAGTAACAAAGTACATAACTATTTTCTTGTAAACAGCAAAAATTTTAGGAAATTAATGTTTTTAGTATCTCTGAACTAAGCTAGTTGCAACTCTACTTTGCAGAAGTTAATGTTACGTGGTGCAAATCAGTTCAAAGTCAGGCAATGAATCTTTTCCCAGTTCCTTGGATTAGATCAATATAGTAGTCAAAAAAAAAAAACAGAACAGTCCAGAGTCTCTTTCCTAACTGTTATCCCCTAAAACTGTCTCCCAGTGCTGTTGTCTCAGGCTCAAGCGCCCAAGACTTGCACCAGCAGTGCTCTGGCATCCTCTGTCAAACACCTTTTGCAGCTCCTTCGTAACCAGTAATGTTATTTCCCAGTGAAACAGGCTCCATCTACATGAAGGCTGCATCTTTATTTTTGGAAAAAAAAAATACTGGGCAAGGAGTGGAGATTGTTAGCGTTGCTCCTATCTGATTATATTTCTGTCCCGTTAAGTATTTAGCCAAAGTACTTTAGGATTTTCTACTCCATTGTTTACTTTCTTTCAGTATTGCTTACCTGTCTGTCTCTTTACTCTTTTCAAAAACATTTTTGAGACAGGCCAAGAAATTTGGGGACAGGAGTTCATTGTGAAATGCTTAATGTGTTTTGCTGTCTGCTTGGATGGAGCCAGACAACCCAGAATGGCATACACTTTACATTTTAGGCAAACGTAGAAATAAACCTCTTGTTGTAGGAGTAGACTCATAGAAAGCATTTCACACCTCTGTGTCTCTGAAGAGAAAAACTTCTGCACTTTCTCAGTGTCATTTTGTTTTTCAGCCAGAATTCCTGACTCTCTTATTTGGGAAACAACTATGAATCAGTTTCAGATTGACAGCTGTGAGTTGATTACAGATAATTTATAAACATATCAGTTTTTATTCAAAGATTTTAGTTGGACCATCCTATTAACAAGAGACAAAAACAAGCTGAGAAGCATGCTGTGCTTCAGACTTCTGCGGTGGTCTTTTGTGGGTGCTAGGTGGTTGCATAAGCCAAAATACATCACTTTGATTTGCCATGTGCCTTTTCTTACTGCTAAAGGAGGTTTTCCTCCTCTTTTACCTCCATTTCCCAAATCTGTGTTCCAGTGCTGATCACAGTGTTGATTACAGAATTAAAGCTATTGGCTATTCATGGCAAGTCAGCTAGTGAGTTTATCTAGCATTAACACAGAATCTGGTGGTAAACTTATGTTTCTTTGTTTTTTTGTCAAAAATGAGGGTATGGCCAGGGTGAACACTCTAGGCTTTTTTCAACCTTTTGAGAAGTCTGGTTTGTATGAGCAAATAGTCAAATATTTACTTAATATGTCAGAATTCTTCAATACAACATCTCTCTGAATCCACACTAGCACATCCTATGGCCTTGACAGATCAGGGGTCTTGGCTCCAGGTTCCTGACTTCTAAGAAAAAAATCTCAGAATTTACAGCCCCACAGAAAGTGACATATTCTAGATTCAGGTGTACTGTCTGGAGGAAACATTTTTCAACTGCTCATCATCAGTTTACGCTGGCAGCCTCAAATCCCAGCAGTTGGCGGGATCACTTGTTCATTCTTGTTCTTAAAAAATACATGACCATCTCTGCAAAACTGCTTTAAACAAAAAGAAAAGTGTTGCTACTGTTCTTGTGGGGAGGGGGTAAATAGCATATACAACAGTAATGCTTTTTAAATGGAAGATATGTAACAGCATTTAATCTGAAGGAATGATGTTGGAAGATGTAATGCAGAAGACTTTAAGTTGAAAGTTTGTATTGATGTTTGCAAGCATACATAAGTCTCATGACATTATTTCTATGGCCACTTGTTACATTCTCACAGAGTATCCAGTTATACAGAAATCCTGTTTTCCATAGTGCTTTTAATAGACCACAATTATTGTATTCATCAATAGCTATCTTCTTCAAAAGGACAGAACTGTTAAAATTAAGGTCCTTAGAAATTATGCCTGTATCATTTACAGTTTTGAGCAATGAAGAGAATGATTTTTTTTGCATTGCAGTTAAAATCTGTTCCATGCATCTAAGAAACAGCAATAAGCTATTCAGGGTATTTGATTTTTTGTTTAACTGTCATTTGGTTTGAACAACCCACCTTAAAGAATAAGTAGCTAGAGAATAGTTTGGCACAAATACTCTTCAAACCATGGACAACTCTCTACTATGCAACAGAGACACACATTTCAAAAGGCAATTATAATTATTTCCTTTTTACAAGCTAGGCAGTTGTACTTCTGAAACACCATGGCTTTTAAGTGGGAGCTAAATTAATCTTTATTAATCCTTGTTATCATGATTGCATAATGTCTGGATTTAAATGTCTGATGTACAGCTCTCTGTTTCCTGCTTCTCTGGCAATCAGAAGTGTGAAAATAAACCTTACACTTTAAAAGAAACACTTCATTTGAAAAAAAAAGAGATATAATCATCTGTACTATTTAAAAAAAAAAAATTACTTCACACAAGAATAAATATACAGCATGTCAGAGTTTCAGACTTGCTATTTTATGTTAAAATATGCACTGCTACATGTCAGAGCTGTGAAAATGGGAGGTAAAACAAGAAGGCAGTTGGCCAAATAGGTATAGCAAGATTTTTTTTTCCATTAAGATTTTTATTTTTTGAGAATATTGCTCCTACAATTTAATTACAGCATTTAAAACACCCTCTAAAATGGTCTCTGTGTGCCCTACTGAAACTTCAAACTACCCTAATTAATGATTAGATCAGAGTCAAAAAACAAAAACAGGTTTGAGTTTGGGTCTTCTTGTGTTTTTTTACAAGCTTCTATGCTGCAGAAATGAGCCATAATTCACATAACCACTTTCAAACAACAGGCACAGTGTATAATGCCATTTAAAATACTTTCTACAGACACATCATTAGTTTAGAGTTAAGTTTACATTAACTTTACTGTTGCAAATCTAATTGTTGAGGAGAAGAGGGGTTCTAACTTTATTGCAAACATGTTCTGCCTAAACAGGCTTAAAAGACTCCTCAGCTGGAATATATTTTTTACTTAAGCACATTAATTCTCAGAAATGAATGCATAGTTTAGACTTAAAAAATACTGTCAGAAGAACATTTTCTCAAGCTCTGTTTGGGCTGTCAAAATAAAAATAAAAGTTAATTAAAATTATTATAATCTAAATTCCATTTGGCATTATAAAGTTAATACAATGAGTAATGAAAGTATATTTCTCTCACTCTAAGGTTGTTTGTTTGTTTCAATTTGTGATGTTGTAGGAAGTCAATTTGAACTGTAGTTTCACACTATATGGATGAAATCCATGTACAAACAATTGAAGCCACATTTCCAGAGAAAAATTGACTATTGACACTTGTTTAGCCAAGTAAGTTGGTACAAGATTTTTACTAATTCAAGTGCAACGTGCTGTGAAAAATGTATATTTACTGTTTAAATGATAATATAGACCTTGTGCAAATGTCTTTTACAGCCATTTCTGCCTTCAGCAGCTCATTCGTGATCAATCATAGAATCATAGAATTGTCTAGGTTGGAAGGAACCTTTAAGACCATTGAGTTGAACCATTAACCTAACACTGCCAAACCCACCACTAAATCATGTCCCTAAGTAACACATCTACCCGTCTTCTAAATACCTCCAGGGATGGTCAATATTTGTTTAAAGTTTCTCTAAGTAGCTGCTTCTTAAGGGTTGACATAATGCGTTGGACTAGACTAACTATATCTTCACTGACATAACAAACTGTTCCTGGGAACAACTTTCATATCAATAACCTGGCCTAGATTACATGCAAACCAGCTTCATTTCTATGGCTGCCATGTTGCACCTCCAATGCGCTATTGAGCAGGGACAGCTTTGGCAACAGGTACATCATTGTCTTTGCTACAAGTCACAGGAATTCCCTCCAGCATTTACAACACTACACATGACCTATGAGATCTTCTCAGCATCAAGTTACATATAACTATGCAACATGCTGTGTACTCCATAGCATTCACACAGGCAGAAGCTTTGAAAGCTTTACCCTGTCTCACGTTGTAGAGTCTTGAAGCATACAACAGGAGGAAGAATCCTCACAGAGACAAAGATCTTCCAGTTGAAAAGTCAGGAAGCATGTTTCTCTCTTGCTGAAACAAATGGTCATTACTTCTTTTCCTATATGTAAGAAAAAAATTAAATCTTATATATATTTATTGATTGCTGAAACCTTATACATACTTGGAGGGTTTTATTGCATTTCCTTTCAAGCCATTTATCAGCACTGGTAAACTCTAAAATCAAGCACTGCAACTAAAATACCATTGTCATTCCCACACTGGGTATCGTGGTTTGTCCATTTCTACTGTAGCACTTAGGAATGTTTCTTCTGTGTTCCACTGCTGTATATAAACTTCTCACCTTTGAGTTTACCCTTCTTCGTAACCCAGCAGACCAAAGTGAATTCCTCTTAGGAATATTTTAAGAAGATAATACTTACTAGCAGTTTGTTATAACCTCCTGAGGGGGCTGAGAAAGGGGATTCTCCTCTGAGTGATTCTGGTTAGCCTCCAAGCAAAGCCAAACAAACCAGTTTGAACCATGTCATTTAAACCATTCTCAGGGAACTAAAAATACATATGGAGTCAGATGCCCCATTTCCTCTGAGAAGTCATCAACAGCTTGACCTACTTGCTGCTTAAACTTTTCCTCAAGTGTAATTGGTATAAATCCATTTTAGTGTGAAGGTAAATAGGCTAGATGATTGAACCAAATCTATAGATGTTTTACACCAGTCTGGTCTGACTTTGTTGTGAGATATTGGAGATATTCTGTTCTATGAGTAAAAGTGTTCATACAGTGATTACATAGGTTCTCATAGTTAAGAAGTTAAGTTAAGAAACATAGTTTCTTAACTTTCTTCATAGTTAAGAAACAAAAATTTGCAAAAAAACACTGAATTTTATGCCCATGAACGTGAAGTAGCAAGTTCAGTATTAAGACTAGGGTTTTGGTTTACATTTTGCCTGCCCCAGCTTTCATCCACTGTGTTTTGGGTTTAGTACATGCTAGAGTGACCACATATTTGTGCAAAATATATTAGAATATTCATGCAGGCTCTCAACTGAATTTCAGTGACGATTAAGTCATAGCTTTAGTCATCTTTCTTTTAAAATAATGACCTCTGTTTTTTCAAGTATACCTTAGATATGAGTTGTTCTACATCACTGATCATTCACATTACTTTTTCCTTGACCTTCTCCATCATTATTTAAAAGTGATACCCAAAAGTCAACATATTAGAGCAGCTAAAACTTTTTACTAGACTGGAAAATTATTCATATTTCTGTATGTAATTGCATAAGTTGTATGAACAACTGTGTCTAACTTTTTTTTTTTTAACCAAGAATCTGACATTTCCAGCTCATTTTCATTTTGTGGGGATGCAATTCACAAGATTTTACCTTAGAAAACCATAATGTTTGTTCAATAATCTCAGGTGTTATGAAGAAAACAAGACAAAGCAAAAGTAAACAAAAGGAAAATTTGATTAAAATATCACATTTCTTTCTCAGACTGTTATCCTGTCAAGACTCCATAGAAAAGTCACTACATTCCCAAAGTCAAGGCTTTTTAAAAATTTCATCTGTCTTGGTAACTGAGGCTAGCTTTGTTTGATGCATATGTACGGCATACTCAGTTAGAAAGTTTACTTAGACACACAACAGAAGATTCACAGGTGTGGGGCATGTGACTCATTGTAAGAAATACAGCAATTTCTTTTCTAATATTGAGGTCATTTCAACATTAATTCATTATTATTAATTCATTTTTATGAACTTTCAAAGAGAACTAATATGCTGAAATAATTATCTGAGCACGAGAAATATAAAAGGATCAGTATCAGTAAATATCTTGAGAGTTTGCAGCCAAAGTGTGGAATAAAATTTGGGTACTGCACCTGGGTTTAGTAATGGGTTTAGTAACTTCAAAATGAAAACCCAAAAGCTCCACCAGGTCACTTTGCACCTTCTCCTTGGCTAAATTAGGCTCTCTTCTTGCAGCTATGATATCATGTTGCATATTTAGAAACTTGACATATGTCACACTAAGGACAAGAAGATTAAAGTGTTTTCCTTTTCCACTGTTTTCTGACAACTAATCCTATATTGCCTCAAGACCTAGAATATGCAGCTTGCTTAATAATGCTCTTTGAACTTTGCAATGATTGATCTGTTGCAATTAAACTTTGAACTCTGAATATTACCAGGTCATCTTATTGTTGGCAGTAGTAGACCCATGAGTCCTCTTTAAAATGAAATCCTACAGTTAAGTCACTGATCCAAGAGAGGACAAAATCCATATCATCTAAATGACCAGCCATGCCTTCCCTTGCAGGAGGAAGTAAAAACATGGAAAAGAATAGTATCATTGAAACGGGAACGTATTTCTAATTCAAACATTGAATTGTGTAATTACCATTATTAAATAGGTCCACTACTGCTGCATAACATTTCGAGTTAAAATAAAATAAACAAAGTCCTGTGCTAGAAAACATAGTTCTCAGGAGTTTGAACAGACCATTTTCTTAAAATGCCAGTTTACTAACACCAAAATTTCCCCCTCGTATCTAAGCTCTGCAGTCTAACTGAGACACAAAAACCCCACCCCTGCAGTAGCATTCATTTCCTCAGTGGTTAGGACCAGATGTAGCAGAGAGAAATTCAAGCTTCTCTTCAGCATCAAGTAGACCAAGAAAAATCATGTCTTTCACATCTCACTGAGTCCTTTGAACACTGAAACTTGGTTGATTTCTCTACAGCAATATGCACCTTTTTACTCATTAGCTTTAGCTTTGAATTTTTCTCAGTATTTGAATAACAGCTACTTTCAAGGTTTCTTATGAAAGAGAATGATCACTTTTTCCCTTTTGCTGTCTCTGGAGGAAGCCATACCATTCTTAGATTTTTTTCCTATTTAGATTAACGACAAAAGCTCACATAGTTTAGATACTTTCTTCTCAACTGTGGACTGAACTATGTGTTGCACAGTGATTATGAGATATGGAAAAAGGGGTCTGACTTATTTTTTCTTTAATTCTGTGTACTTAGAAGTTCAAATATTAATGTAAATTATCCAGGTATGGAAGAAAGCACTAGCAATTTTACCATTGTAGGTTCTCCTAAAATATTTCCAGAATGTCATGTCTTCAGATGAGTTTATTTAAAGATGAGAACAGTCAAATAATTCAGAGAAGGCAATAGAATATTTGAAAGTCTTGAACATGAAATAGGACTTGACACAAAATAGATGCAAAGAATTAAACATAAAGTATGTAGGTAGAGATAAGCAGACACATTATTGAGGAGGATATAAAAACTGTTTCCAAAAGTTTTCTTTTAAATAAGAAAATAAACTGTTTTTTAAGGTGTTCATCTATCATGGCATTATGTGTAGTTAGAATTCCACATCATCAAATTCATGAACAGCCACATTCCTTCCTTCAGTTTCTTCTAACAGCCCATGCCACCTTCTGTTCCCTTTCATTTTAAACATCTAAAAACAAGGCAGATAAAAAATGTCAATTTTCATATTTGTTTTCTAGCATTTGAATAAGAATAGAGAGTAACGTATCCACAGAAACTCTTTGAACCTTTACCACCTGCAGATTTCCACAGATGTCTAAAACTCTACTTACTCTGTAGAACACATCACAAAGAGACAGGGAGAACTTATAAAAGAAGAAAAAAGTGGTACTTCCTCAGATTTGCAGTATACTTTCCATTTTCCACTCAGAGAAGATAGGCCATTACTTTTCACCAAGCCCATATACATACAAATTTCTTTGTACAGGTCCAAAACTAGGAAGGCAATACAACTTATTTTAGTGACTTATGAAACCCAAAGGTTGTGCCTCCTCACTTTCTTTCCAAAACATGGCAATACATAGGATATATAGAAAGTGTACACAATCTGTGCATTTTTATCATATCTTTTGCTTCATAAAACAATCCCTCCTCCTTCCTCATTGGCTCTTCTATGAAATAACATAACCATGAACAGTTTGTTGCTGCCATACTATTTCATGTTACCATATCCTGGTTGCTGTTTTTCCAGGAGCCTCCTCTAGGCTGGGTCCCTCAGGATGGTTTGGATGAGCTACTTCAGAAATGGCTGTCAGCTTTCAGTTTGCATTACAAGACATGAAAGGAGATACGCAGCCTCAGGTAGAAGAGCGTTTTTATAAAACTGATTCGTGAGGAGGAAAACAAATAACAAAAACCTAATGATTTCTCCTATACCATAGATTAGGAAAGAAACAGGAAAAAAACACCCCAAAACCCAAAACAATCCAAACCACCAAAACCTCCAAACACTTAGAAACATAAAACCATCACTGACTGAAGAGAGGCTTAGATGTTACCATCATAGCAAAAGAGGTAACTGTCAAGGAGAGAGAAAATAACCATACATATTTGAAATTCTGGCTTTCCAATGACTGTGGAACGAATTAATCATGGGACCATTTATTGTGTACTTCCTCAGTGTATAAATACCATACAGCCTTTTTCTTTAACCACAACAAACACATTTTGTAGATGTCTAATGTTTGCCAGTTGATTTTTCACTATGCTCATTTAGATTTCCCAAAGGTAAACTTGTCCCATTGACTGAAAGACAGTGCATTTTATTATCCATATAGGTTATATGAACTTATACGGGGTTGGGGTATTTTTGGATGATTTAAAACTTGAAGGTGTCGTTCTGAATGAATGTTTCCCTTGAATGAATTCAAGGTCAAATAAGGGAAAATTAAGAGCAGGCTAGTGAACACTAGGCAGTACATTCAAGGGCTTATCTGGAAGAGTAGAGTAGATCCTCAGCTTCTGAAAAGAATTCTGTTTTGTGGAGATTAACAAACAGGAAAAAGAAATTAAAGATCAACCCTAGACTTCTGGAGTAAATTTTCAGAGAACGATCTACTCACAGCCTTGAGTAATGAGGTCACTGGAGAAAGTGAGTAACTCTGTTCTTGCTAAAGAAAATTCACAGCAGAGTGCCACAAGATCATCCAGTTTCCTATACTGTTCCACTTTAACCACAGTATTTTTTCCTACTTTTTATACACAATAGTCAGGAAACATTAAGGAAATCACTTGTTCAGAAAGCATATATTTTACACATATTAGCTTTCCAAGACAAACCTTTACTTCCAAAATATACAACATTTAGTATGCCTATAGTGAGAGTTTTAATTATTTCAGATATTTTTAAATCTCTCCCCAATGTATTTAATAATTTTCTCCCCATTTACTATTAAAAAAAATGAAAAAAATCACACTTACTAATTCTTTTTTTTTTTTTAATTGTTTAAGTGTATCCCATGGATAATATATTTTAATAATAATCAAGAGCCATTCTCAAAATTAAAATATTTTGTATAGTACCAAAGAGGCATAGTTTTAATGTCTTTGGGGGAATATTTCTGTGTTTCAGCTCCAACTTATTTAACTTTACCTACATATCCAATATTCTTAGACCTGGAAGTCATCATGTTAGCCAGCTAAGACTGGTTAACACATCATTGCTTGTTCCAAAATGATTTGAGATTGAAAGCTTCTTTCATCTTTCTTCCCCTGTGCACTGACTCACCTTCCACCTTTACAAGAGATACGTTATTATCTTGTTCAGTTGACTTTACTGCATCAGCTCTGACAGGAAGATAAAATTTCCAGTTCCATAGTACATGTCATTTCTCAAGAAATTTTGCCTGAACGGAACATAAATATGATTTAAAAAAAAAAAAACTCCAGCCATAGTGAAAGGGGTTTCAGGAACTGAAGATACTTTTGTTCAGGGTTGAGGAAAGACTTTAGTTTTCCAATGTGATTTTAATCAATGAAGAATTATACTGAACAATGAAGAACAGTTGTACAAATACTGTATACAGGCTGATAACAAAGATGAGGATAAGGTAGTTTGGAATATTAAATCTAATGCAGAACGCAGACAACCTACATGATAAAGACAAGGTAGGTATTATCACCTCTACATGACTAATACACTCACATGTCTATTGATGCTCAAGTAATTTGAGCTACTGTCAAATTTTGTAAAAGCAAATTTAATCTTTAAAAAATAAGAAATCTTCCCTACCTTACACAAAGTTTTATATCAGCTGGTCTCTCTGTGAGTTACTGGTATCACGTTTTCTCTGTTCTGACACAATTAAGAGTCAAATTTAATATGTAGGGTACAGGATATTATATTATCTGTGCAGTTTGAGATGGGGTGTTAGTAACTAGTTTTAGTAGAAACATATTTTAAAGACTGACAAACATATTTTGTATTTAGATGGACCTTGAGTAGCTACGGAAGATCATCCTAGATCAAGGATAAATATCCAGTGTATAGACCTCCCACAAACACTCTCACATCACTCTTTTTAGTTTCTTTTTAGTTTGTTCCCCCCCCCCCCCAAAGTAAAGAAAAACCTTTTCTGTTAGCAATAAATACTGGGTTTCATTTTCAGCTCTCTGTTACCACAGCAGCTTGACATAAATTAGAATTGACCTCCGTGTGTTCCAGTGGGATAGCTATGAACCAGAATGTGCAAAGGCATACTTTAAAACCATTTACATTAAAACTGCTATGACTGCATTCTATATAACATGGATAAAACCAAGGTTCTAGTTCCTTGCTCTTATTTTCAGGAACCAATGAAGTCATATGAAAGGAGGAAAGGCTAGGAAGACTGGGAAGTCCAATACAGACTAATTCTCCATTTGTATATATTGTTCTATATAATGTAAATGAAGAGGGTAGTTTTATGTTTGACTAAGTACTTACCACAAATAACTATAAATAAGTCCATCCTACTTGATCCTGAGTACAAAAAACAAACCAAGAGAAAAAACCTTGTGTGGTGGTTTGACCCTGGCTGGATGCCAGGTGCCCACCAAAGCTGATCTATCACTCCCCTCCTCAGCGGGACAGGGGGAGAGAAAATATAATGAAAAGCTCATGGGTTAAGATAAGGACAGGGACATCACTCACCAATTCTTTCATGGGCTAAACAGACTCAGCTTGCGGAAAATGAATTTATTTTATTGCCAATCAAATCCAAGTGGGGTAATGGAAAATAAAAACTAAATCTTAAACCACCTCCCCCTCACCCCTCCCTTCCCTTCTTCCTGGGCTCAACTTCACTCCCTATTTTCTCTGCCTCCTACCACCAAGTGGTGCAAGGGGATGGGGAATGGGTGTTGTGATCAGTTCATCACACATTTTATCTGCTGCTCCTCCCTCCTCAGGGAGAGGACTCCTCACACTTTTCCCCTGCTTTAGTGTGGGGTCCCTCACATGGGAGACAGTTCTCCATGAACTGCTCCAACTTGAGTCCTTCTGTGGAGCACAGTCTTTCAGGAACAGACTGCTCCAGCATGGGTCCCCTGTGGTGTCTCAAGTCCTGACAAGAAACCTGCTCCAGCATGGCTTTTTAATGTGACCACAGGTCCTGCCAGGAGCCTGCTCCAGCATGGGCTCTCCATAAGGTCACAGCCTCCTTCAAGCACATTCACGTGCTCAAGTGTAGGGTCCTTCATGGGCTGCAGGGGGACAGCCTGCCTCACCATGGTCTTCACAATGGGCTGCAGTGGAATCTTTGCTCTAGTGCCTGGAGCACCTCCTCCCCCTCCTTCTTCAGTGACTGGTGTCTGCAGAGTTGTTCCCCTGACATATTTCCACTCCTCTCTTCTGGCTGCTGCCACACAGGTTTTCTTCCCCCTTCTTAAATATGTTATCTCAGAAGTGCTACCATCATCGCTGATGGGCTCAACCTTGGCCGGTGGTAGGTCCATCTTGGAGCCGTCTGGCATTGGCTCTATTGGACAAGGGAGAAGCTTCCAGTAGCTTCTCACAGAAGCCACCCCTGTAGCCCCCCTGCTACCAAAACCTTGCCACACAAACCCAATACACCTTGATAGCTCAAAAAGACAAACAAAAGATGCAATGGTGCTGCTGAGGACTGACAGGCAGAAGTGCTGAATCATAAGCCAAGCTGATTCCCCCAAACATCCAGTAAAATATTATGGAAACCTCAAATTTGTGGTTCCCGGGTCTTGAGATTTCCCTTTGATAGATCTGTCCGAGAGTCAAACTTACAGCTGGCTGTAGTCCACCTGGATGCTCAGTTCAACCCATCTGCGGTCAACAGGCTATCACACTATCAGACTGTGAAGCCAGATCCCTGAACACCTTCACAGCGCAGTTTTACCAGGACTCCCAGCACGTGTAGGATCCTTGCTGCTGAACCATCAGCTGAAACTGTTATGTCTCTGCAGCAATCCCCATTGTAAGGTTATCTGGTGGCATAAATCCTGAAAATGCACAGACATGGTCTCAGAAATTAATGGGTTTTCTGTTGTTTTTTTACTTTGAATTACTATTTCACTGTCTGAGGCTATTCTGGATGACAGAGAATCGAAAAGAAAAAGTCTTGGCTAACATTGAATAGAAATTCTGTAATAAAAGCATATATAACAAAGAAGACAAGAATATGATTTGTGATTTTTTGGGAAATATAATAATACAAAGCTTAATTAAAATATACATTTAACAACTGTACTGCCAAGCTCATACCTTTTTAACTTTGGTTTTGTTTTTTTTTTTCTTTTCTCTTAAAATTCAGAAAGTTCTGCTAGCTGTCAGTGCCTGGGTTCAGGGTGCTTTGCATATTCCAACCTCTTGTCCTTCCTTCCCCTCCACCTATACACTGACACATGCATCACCTGCTTAACATCACATGCACTGATTTCCAGTTAATTACTTAAAATTAGATGAATGTAAGTGAAATGTAAAGTTGGAATTGAATGTTCATTAAAAGTAAGGTTGGAATTTTTATACTGTGAATGCTTTCAGAAGGGGACTGGCTTTTTCTATTTATGGTACAATAGCATGACATCATCAGATATAAACAATAAAATTATCAGGACTATTATTAATGTTATTTTTTTAGTATTGTTAGAACTCTAGGTAGACAAATATTTAAATTCTCAGTCCTCCCTGTCACCATCCCAAAATTACAAGGTTTCAGTTATGACAGCTGATCAACTAGGAACTTGTAAGCAACCATTATCCCTTTATTTGCAAAGGAACCTTAATAATCACCTAATTTTAAAATTAAAGTGTAAAATGAAATTCTATATGTGGTTCAACTTCCTTTATCTCTCTCAACAAGCGAACTCAAATGTATTATGAATGGAATGGCTTGACTTGCTGCATTGGTAATATTTTTCATAATGATACAAAATCAAAAAAAAGAAAACCAACCAAAACAACAAATCAAACAAACTATATTTCTTGTAGCAAACAAAACATCTGCAGCACTTTTGTTTTTCACATAATCATAGTTAATATTAGTGACTTGACTCTGTCTCCCTCTGGAAAATATATTACAACTATATAGCAACTTCCATAGCAGAAGCACCTAGCTATACCTAATGTAGAGTTTGAAGTATCTGTTAAATTATGTCATGCAGTTTTTTGCCAAAACCCTTCATCTCAAACTACCATTTAGAGTAGTGACCTCTGTCTCTTTCTCATTAACACATTTCAAGACTTTTCTGTGTAGTGTGTACAATGTGATTGACATCAGTGTTGTTATTGTTGTAAGACACTGGAATTTGTATCCTTCCTACAGCCTGGCAATATACTTATATGTGTAATTCACAAAGAGAAATCACAATACTTGGATACTGGCGAAAGAAGTCAGGGAAAAATTAGGACAAAAAAATACTCATTTAAGTATATGAAAAGACATGCTTCAGTAGTGCATCAGTTATTCCTGACTGGTACATTCTTCTAGCTTCCAATGTTAATTTCAAAGATGTGAAAGATGGGTAAAATAGCTCTCAAAGCAGAGATAACCTCAGATTTGTATCTTCCATTCACTTGAACACCCTTCTTCATTCAGAACCTGGTAACTTTCAAAGAAAATTAGTTTACAGCAAAAATATTGACCTGAATTTTGTTACTGTTTCACCACTGAAAACTTGATGATATACTGATCCATTAGTTGCCATTTTCAACACTGGGAGTACTGTCTGTAGTGTCTGTGCTACCAGTAGCAAGCAGCAGTATTAAGGAGTATTAACGTTTCCTAAAAATAAATCATGATGACAAGACAATAGGCACAATAAAAATAATTCAAAAGAGATAAATGAGTAGCATGATTGTCTATGGCAACTGTTTATTCTAAGGACAAAATTTATAAAGGTTACTTCCTCTTTGGAGAATATTGCATCTAAATTTAGAAATTGTTCAATTAAACCCTGATTAAAATATGTTAAATAATATTCTTTTTACTCATTATGTATAGTTAGATAGATTTCTCTTTTAAAATGTGTCTTCTATCAAGATATAAAATGGTCCAGCTAAGTGACTAGTCTTCTGTTAAACTAAGAGATTTTGCATCTTGAGATTACGGAAGGTTTGTCTTCATCTGCAGACCCCAAACATCATGTTAAACAGTTAAACATCTATGTTATAGAAACATAATTGTTTCTATAAAAAATTTGCTGGTTACAGATGTGTTGTATTCTAATCAGAAAAATAGCTTCTTTCAAACTGTATATTCCTCCAGAAGCAATTAGCACAGCTAGTGTTAGATGTGTTTTTCCTAACTAATATTTTACCTTATGCTAATATACTTTATGCTGATTCTCATGGCAGTAGAGAGGGAAATGTTCAAATCACATGCAAGCAATGATTCATGCAGTTTTTGAATAGAGTGAATGATTGTCTGTGTATGGAATAATTTGCTCTGGGAATATGCTTATTTCCCTCTATTAACTAAAGAAAGAACAGACAAGATTCTTAATTTTTAAGTGGCTAAAGTTAGGTGAGATATATCTTGCCCTTATATTCATAGCTTTCTCCAGGCTTTCTGTCTCAGAAAAGTTCATAATTTAGTAAAGTTCAATACTAACCAGACAGAATATACTGTGGAATCTCAACAGCAGTTACTTCTGATCCAAGTTGAAATATTACGCAAGTAATATAATAGGTCAGTAGGTTGGGTCTGTTTTTTTTCTTCCGATCTCCTAATCCAAAACACCGAGAGTATCATATATATAGAAAGCAAGGAGAAAATACTTCTGAAACATTTCACTACACCATTTTTATTTTCAGATATGAGGCAGTACTGCAAATGTGCATTAAAAACACCCAATTGTTTAATAAGAAAATGATTCAAAATAACATGTAGGAATTTTCACTGATGAGAAAACAAAAGATCTGCTTTGAACTGCCATTACCTGCCAACAGAGCAGTAAAACTTCTTACCTGGTAAAAATTTAAAAAGCACCAGCAGAACACATAAACACAGGTCATCACCTCACATGATCTTTGCCTAAGATGGCTGGACTGTCTGAAGGACACAGTGGAAAAGGACTCGTATTTTGGCTTCTTATAAATCTGCCTGCATCCTTACCACCAATCTGATGGCCAGTGCCATATATTTCCTTTTTTTCAACATCCGTTTTTCAGTTGTTATTTCCTTAGCCAATGTTTCTGTTTACATCTTAATTCTCTAAGCATTCTCCTGCATCTTTCTATACTTGGTCTCCCATGCCAGATCCTCACTCAGGTTTTGTACTACATAATTAATTCCAACTCTGGCTCCTTTCTTCTCTAAATTCAAACTAGCCTATGCTTCTTGGAATCTGCAGATCTCAGAAGGTACAACTAATACAATTTCCTTCTCTTGTTTTTGATGTTTGCATGCTATGTATCTCAAAGCATCTGGGATTAGTCAGAGAAAATCCAGCTCACCCCATTGCAGTCTTTGTAGATTTTTGATGCAAAAGTCTAAGAAGGCTCCAGCAAAAACCAGCAAACTCATTTTTCATCACCTTCTCATTTGGCCAATATTTTGTGGATTTTGATAAGGGCAGTAAAACATGTTCCCAATGTAAAAATAATACTTGGAAAATGTCACATTCCTACTTTCAAGTATGTGGGTTCTAGAACTGCTCAATGGAAAGGTCAGTAATCTCTTTTTGGTATTGATTTTTCATAGACATAATAACATATTTTTTTTCTAACCTCAAGGGAGGTGTTTCTGCCCCTCTATTCTGCTCTGGCAAGACCCCACCTGGAGTACTGCATCCAGCTCGGGAGCATTCGGCACAGGAAAGACATGGACCTGTTGGAGTGGGTCCAGAAGAGGGACACAAAAATGGTTAAAGGGCTGGAACACCTCTCCTGTGAAGACAGGCTGAGAGAGATGGGGTTATTCAGCCTGGAGAAGAGAGAGACCTGGCGTCAGGAGGTCTTATTGCAGCCTTTCAGTACTTAAAGGGGGCTTATAAGAAACATGGGGACAAACTATTTAGCAGGGACTGTTGCAACAGGACGAGGAGTAATGGTTTTAAACTAAAAGAGGGTAGTTTCAGACTAGATAGAAGGATTATTTTTTTTTTTTTTCTCATAAGGGTGGTGAAACAGTGGAACAGGTTGCCCAGAGAGGTGGTACATGCGCGGTCCCTGGAAACAGTCAAGGTCAGGTTGGATGGGGCTCTGAGCAACCTGATCTAGTTGAAGATGTCCCTGCTCATTGCAGGGGGTTTGGACTAGATGACCTTCAAAGGTCCATTCCAGCGCAAACCATTCTATGATTCTATGATCCTTTTTCTGAAAGTAGAAGAATTTCAGCTTTTTCTGTTTTGTTTTTTTTTTAGTATATCCTGTAGCAGACACTCAGCAAATAGTGTTTAAAGAAAAAAAATTTCAGAGAGGCTGTAAAGAATACAAGGCCACATTTTAGGAATCAGTACACATTGCAAATTAACAAGAAAATTTAACTCACTCACAGAGACAGAATTAACTACTTTGGTCTGTTACCAATACAGGTATGAAAAAAAAAAAAAAGGAAAACAAAATACCACAAAGGTAAACCCCCACTTTTTTTAGTGTAAAACTTTCAGATAATTCTTAGAGTAATTCTGTTCTTTGCTTAATTCCTAGTATTTCAGGAAATGCTAATTAAACCATTTTAATCACAAAGTCATGCCACTTCAGATTTTTGAAACACTTATAAGAGATTGCCAATTTTTTTTTCATTGAACCAACCAGCATAATCAAAACTAACACATAAAATCACTCCATCTTAATTTCAAATATTTAATCAGAATAATGTGTGTCTTGGGGAAAACAGATGCACTCCTATCTGTAGAATGTGTCTCCAAATCCATGAAAAAACAATTAGACTGAATGGAGTACATGCCGCATACAAAATAGAAAACTTTCTATTAATGTCATTTTTGCAACACTTATAAATTTAGTGTACCTTCATCCAGGTTCGGTTCCTGCATCTGTGCATCTGTTGTATGGTAGCAATATCCATTAATGAGACATTTGATACACTAATAGCAAAACTCTCTTTCTCCATATTTCTGCCACAGTATTAATCCCCCCTAAAACAGGTACTTTCTTTTCCTTATATAAAAATGATTATTGTTCCCATGTTTTATTAATATCACTAGTCCTGTCTCCCAGGTAAAAGATTAATTACTTGGCTGTGATTCATAAGAATGGAGCCGCAACCAAATTACCTAGGTGGCATATCAACCTCTTCTTTTGTTATGTCATGACGTACTACTATTTCAGAGTGGAAACAAAGAAGTATTAATTTTCCTGTAAATTGCCATGTGCACATCTTGGGAATAGCATCAATAACCCAATCAACGGATGATTATTAACCTGCAACAAATGTATTCTGTCATCAACAAGCTTCATCTTTAATGCCTTCTTCACTTCGGCGCTCATTAATTATATTTAGGTCAGATACACTTGTGCTAGCCTTCCACAACATAAAGTATTATTTCTGTTTCAAGTGGGCAGGGAAAGTAATAGATCTGCAAGTAATTAAAACAAAATTTTGACTGCTGTTTCTAAAGAAGATTATGCATTTCTATAACACTATTTTTTTTCAATTACATTATACATGGCAGGGTCCACTGAGAGTAAATACAGGTAAAGGGCGTTTGCACTCTTATAATTAAGGAGAATTTGATCACTTCTCATATATCAAAAAAAACAAATTATTGGGGGAGAGGGACATGTTTTTTTTTTTTTTTTAGGGGGTGGGTTGGGTTTTTGCCCACTACAGCAGTGAGAAATATTATATTTTGTATTGTGTATCAAGAAACTGTCCTGACATTCTTACCAAATATTTACAGAAGCAAAAATATTGAAATCACACATATATAAAACAACTAACAGAATCACTGTATTTTCTGATTCACCTTATCTGTGGTCATTGTTGACCCATTATATCAATTCAGTAAATCTGAGTATTAAGCTAAATTGACTTGAATAATCTTTAGAGACAGACTGTCATTAGATAAAATCTTGTGCGCTTTTATATATGATAGCATGCTTTCCATCTAACCTTTCATATTTCTGTATAAATATCTCTCTAAATATATCATCAGTCAATAAACTTGTTTTATAAACTGTTTTGTCTTGCAATCATAGCAACCTTGTCATCATCCTCTCTTTTATATCAGAAGCACTGCACTCCTCCATTTTCCATTTGACATATTGTTATAGTTCCCCTACAGTAAATGCAGTTCTGCTGATTACAAGACCCCCAAAATTTCAAGTTATTCTTTACTTGCAAAACCAATGCTCCCTTAATTTTTTTCTGGTTTGCTTTGTTTACTGGTAAAGTCTGATATTTAGAGGAGTGGGAGACTGCTTGGTTTGGGTTTGTTTTAAATTTCAGATTTCATTTTAAATGTTAGAGTTTGGGGTGGTTTGTTTTTTTTAATATGACCTCTTGTAAGAGTAATAAAGAGCAGCTACATTCTTTTTTCTAGGTAGAATGTACCTTCATAGCATACACTTTAAACTCAACTTCTTCACAGTGTTGACTTTATTAACAGCTTGGCCACCGTTATAAAAGTTGGTGTCATCTCCTCTCATGGCCCTTCTGTCTTCATTGCACTTCTGCACTTTTTTGATCTCCTTGTCTTTGAAAGAAATACTTCAGTCCTTCTGAAACCCTTGAATTAGTATCATATATCAAGCACCACGTGTCAGAAGAAATTATTCTGCTCTTTTAGAAATACTTCAAGCACCAGAAAACAAAAGAATAAAAATAAAAGGTGGGATGTCAGGATATTGGGTGATGTCTTCAGTTTTTGTCATCCTAATACTAAAGGGCAAAGGAATCATATACTACTACTGTATTTCGATGCTTGCACTTTCAGGTTTTGCCCTCATACTTCCCATTTCTACTAGCATGAGCAGCTCAATGGTGATTGAAAGACAGCTTTTTTTCTTTATAGTATTTTTCTTTGAAGACTTGAGTAATGAGAGAAATGAATGCCTTTGATACAATCATGTAGAGATTAGTTAAATGTATTTGCAACTCTAAAACAGTAAAGGATCTTTTTGCCAATGCTAAAAGAAAGAAAAAAAAAACAACACTTCACTGACCTTTTTTTTCCTTATCTGACTTCAAAAACTGACCTTTTAAAAATGTGTGATAAGGATTAATTACCCTGTAGCAAAAGAGTATGAGATTAGAGACTGAATGACTGATATCTTGTATAGCATGCCCAGCAATTGAAGGGATTGGAAGAGCATGTGTTTTAGCTGTTGCAAATTAACTGTACATACCAAAGCTAAGTGTAACACAGTTAAGCAACACTTGTACTTAACCAATTTCAACACTAAGTCAGCTGGATCATGAGGCATCTTGTTATTATATAAATAACTGTTTTCTTGATATAGGACACCTATTTAAAGAATTAGCTATAGTTTCAAAAGTGACATTGTATACTCTTAATATGATCCACATTTCTACTATTATAAAGAATATCAGTGACTTCCATCGCAGAGAGGAATTAAAATATACAAAGACTAATTGGTTTAAATGTATTTGTATGATGAAATAATTTTAATGACCCCTAAAATTCTAAAACTGGTGCTGGTTCTGCAAAGTACTTAGACACATCTAAATTTATGTGTGAAAATATTTTATTTGACATCAGTTCGTAAAACGCTATTGTGTAGAGTGGGAAGCAAGAGAAAAAGTAGCCCAAGATAAACAATCTATTACATGTTTAGTTTGCAAGAAAGGCAGAAAAGCATTACCTCTAAACACAGAGCAAAGAAATATGTGAACAACTAACTCCTTAAATCCAAACAAATCCATCTCAGTGTTCAAATTTGTAAGTACACTCAGAAACTTGACATACCCTATTTAGAGATAACATTTTGACTAAGCTATTTCTCAGTCTGATTTGCTAGGTAATTTCACTAGATAACTATTTAATATTCTTGATTTGTCTTCAGAAATCACTGTTTACAATGAGCAAAATATTATGCTAGTAAGGCAGATTGATCAGTCACTTTAAAATAACTGAAATAAAAAATAAAATAGAAAGGCTAAAGGAGACAGTGCAGTGTGTAAGTCCCTACCATGAGGGTAGAGGCAAAGCCAAATAAAAAAAAAACCAAAACTTTCTGTATGCAAGAACAGATATTCGAAAAAAAATGTTTCAGCATACAAGAAAGAAAAAGAGATTACAACTACAAGTATTACTTCAAGCTCTTTTCCAGAATTATACTATGCATATTCAAATTTTTTCCACGCTTCTTGTATACTATTTTTCATATGTATTCTCATGTGTGTTGTGGCACTTACCAAGGCAAAGGTTAAGCTTTGCTTCTGAGAGCTTAAAACCTCTCCTTGACCACAACGCTGCTATCAGTTTAAGATTTCCTAGGTCTTTATGTGGGGATCTGCAAGTGGAGAAGATCAAGATGTAATGCTTTTTTGTTCCTGTGGAAAATGCGAAACCAGTTTCAACAGACTTAAGGCAATTCCTTCCCATTTAGAAAACTTTCCATTAGTTATTTCTGTCACTGTAAGCCTTCAGAAAGTGTGAACCTCTGTCACAAACTGACAGACAGCAAATACTGAAAAAAATACAATTTTCACCACTGCCAGAAACTGAAATATCCAACATTTTCCTATAGGTGTAGACCTATCACTGCCTCTGATGCCTGAATCTGAGGATTCTGCGATATTCTACTGTTGCATACAACCTTTCAGTTTGAAAGCACAGTACTCCACGGTTGTATCAACAAGAAATGACTTATCTAACAACCAAAATGAAATTGCACTTTTGACAAAGCCCAAAATTGGTCTGGAAAGTAAAAGTACTTCTGTGGGCAGTGACACCAAATAAATACTTATAAAACAGATACAGCTGTTATTTATTCTCAAAATAATGCAGCCTTTTGAAGAAAGAATTTTAAGTATTAACCATGTGGGTTTTGTTTTCTTCCCATCAAAGTGCAGTAATTTATTCAACTATGTCAGAATTCTTTAAACCAAAGAATATGCACAGAACCTTCCAAATTGTGACAAGAGTGTTTACACGGTGATAATTCAAGGAAAATCTTTTGAAGCGCTAACCATTAGTTATGACAATAGTGTCATAAAAGAGAGATGCTTGCAGGAAGAAAACTAAAGTTACATTATCTTTCAAAAGATATTGGTATCCATATATCTACTAGAACTCTTAAGTCGTATAAAAGCTTTTTATTTAACTTTATCCTTTCCTTTTGGCTAATTTTTAGTATATTAAGTGTATATTTTCTTACACCTTCACCAAATAACTACAGTTGGTGGCAGTCTTTCTGCATAATCACAACGGCAGCATAAGTTATTTCATAGGACAGGGTTCTCCTGGACACTCACTGAATATGGAATCATAATTATTTTTTTGTTTTCTTACCTAAGAAAGAATCATATTATTTTAGACCAGAATTTTTATAAAAAAGAGTTTTAAATAAAATGAACAGTGGTGACATTGATAGAGAACTCCTACAAACTCATTCAGTCTGCAGGGGCTAGATACATTTGAGTTTATGTGGTATCAGCCTAGGATTTTTATAGTACTCACAAAAGAGGTGAAATAGTCTTTTCCTAGTGATATATTTTTTTAGCATGCTGTGTACTGCAACACCATCCAAAGACTTTGAAGCTGCTAAGCAATTTTATACTCAGTGAAAAAAACAGAGGGAGGTACTATTAAATGGTATGCCATGTCTTTGACTGGATCCAGGCTCAGCCAGCTTCTCTTCAAGGAAATAAATAGGTTATGTTTACCTCTACTTTGTCTAAAATACAGATGTAGTATATAATGGTCATCCTAACCATCTAGTTTCAACCTATAGTTTGTATATAATTAGGTGAGAGTCCTAAGTGATTTATGGTACAGAGGGCTGCAGAAGAGCTGGAACAGGTTTGAAGAGACTTGCTTTCTTCCCAATTCTGAATCTTTACATGGCAACAATTAGGTGAGGTAAATTGTACTATGTTCAACAGAATTTAGAAATTAAGACAACATTTGCAGTATAATTACACTCACATCCTTCTGTGACACATTGCAAACAAAATAAAAAAAAAGACAAATTGAGAAGGGAACTTTGAAAAAAATAAAAAGAGGTTGCTTAGTAGGAGATAAAACCAGTGTCCTTTAGACAGTGTTAGTGGCCACCATCTTACCTGTCTTACTTTGCCACCAAAAAGTTAGATATTTTGTCAATGTGAAGTTAAACAGTTGGTCATTCTGACCTCTCCTGGTAAAGGAGAGATGGAGAGAAAGGTATTTCCAGAAGGTGATTTAACCTGTTGATATAGAACCTACCACAGCACAAGCTTTATTACTCCATGGTGGAATCTTTCTCCGTGTTGACACCAAAGTTTTAAAAGGTGAAGATAAACAGGATGAATGGCACCTTAGATAAGTCTAAGCATGATAATGTGTCAAGAGGAAAGACATATTTTCAGCAGGCAAAATATCTATGACTGCTAATAATTAACCTGGAAGAAAGGCATTCACAGAGAAAATAATAAAGGATATAAAATTCTCAAAAAACTGAGAAAAAAAGAGAAAGAAGGAAAAAGATAAATTATACTAATAGCAGCAAGCAAATCAACAGAAGTGACTTATAGATGGTTTTACAAGCTGTGGTGGTTTAAGCCCATCAGGCAGCTCAGCCTCACAGAGTCATTCACTCACTCCCCTGCAGTGGGATGGAAAGAGAATCGGAAAAGTGCAAAAATCCGTGGACTGAGATAAAGACAGTTTAATAGGTAAAGCAAAAGCTGTGTGCACAAGCAAAGCAAAACAACGAATTCATTCAAAGCTTCCCATCAGCCAGCAGGTGTTCAGCCATCTCCAGAAAAGCAGGACTCCATCATGAGTAAGAGCTGCTTGGGAAAACAAACGCCATAATTTCAAAAATCCCTCCCCTCCTTCCATGCAGCTTTTATTGCTGAGCATGATGTCATACAGTATGGGATATCCCTTTGGTCAGTTGGGGTCAACTGTGCCAGCTGTGTCCCCTCCCAACTTCTCGTGCACCTCCCCAGACTACTCGCTGTCAGTGTGGTGTGAGAAGCAGAAAAGACATTGACACTGTGCAAGCACTGCTCAGCAATAGCTCAAACAACAGTGTGTGATCAACTTTGTATTCATCACAAATCCAAGATAATGCCCCATACAAGCTACTATGACGAAAATTTGCTCTGTCCCAGCCAGAAACAGTACAGAAGCATAGATGTTAACTACAATGATGAACCTAATTGTATACAAGTTAATGCTGTGAAAATTGAAAGCAACAAATAGCTGTTAGGTTTTAGGAATTATTGATAAGAAGGCAAAAAGTAAATTCTTTGGAGTAACTGCAAAATAAAGTTTAACCCACACAACTGCAGGAATATCCTGTTTTCTCTCCCTATTCCATATTATTATTAATTTCGATTTCTGTTTTGTTTTTTTTTCTAATTAAATCCTAAATGAGTAGAAAATAGACTTTGCTTTACTCTATAAGAAGTTCATAGCAGGATGCCTACCCTTCAAGATAAGTGAAGGCTTTAGACACTAGCGAATAACAAAATGTATGTGCTTATACTCACATAGCACACTTCACCAGAGAACATGGGAGTAAATGTCTAGCCAAATTCTTTTAATTCCCAGTAATGAAGATGAAGTGTTGTCAGAAATTGGAGACTTCAAACAGAGATTTGATGGAGTAACAATTGTAAACCTGCAAGTTCCTTGGTTGAAACAGGTAAGATTTCTGAAAGAATGATTCTGCTGCTGCTAACAAAAATATGCAATCCATTTTGAATCAGCGATACGGCATCAGTAAAATAGTTGTGAAAAAACTTCATCTTTTTATAAAGGTGACCCTGAAAACTACAGATGAGTGAGACTTGATTCAATATCAGGGCTGTAAATTGAAAAAAAACTATAAACAAGAGGCAGATCTATGATGAGTTGGATGTTCTTTGTTTTTTTTTCCCCACAGTCTCTGAAGGATGTAAAGCAAAGTCACAACTGCCTTACAGCAGCAGGTGAGCATTCTGCCACCTGAGGGGCTCAGAACCTTTGTGAATCAGACCAATAAAGATTTGATGATTCAGGAGGACACTTTAACTCCCTAAAAATACCATCATTTTAGCAGCAATTCTCAAAGGAAAGCTGGGGAAAGAAGCAAAAAAGTTGTGGTCAGCTGCTGCATAATCAGGTTGTCTACTAAATAAAACTGAGACCTTCCACTTGTCCTACAGCTGTGTCACATTTTTTCCCCAAAAATATTCCAGAGAAAATCAATAACATATCAAGAACACAGTGATACCTGGCAGTTTAATTTCAGAAAGCGTGCAGATCAATAGCTTTAGAGAGGCTTACAGTTCTTCAGAATATAAGTGCAGTAACTAATGCTGGGGACTGTATGTAAGTGTGTGTGTATGTGTGACTGAGAGAGAAGCTGAGATTTACATTCATTACTGGGACTTTCTGTAACATTGTATTTCAGTCACTACCTTTACTGTTCCTTTGTGAAAAGGTTTTAGAGCTGGATGTTTTTCATTCCTTTGACTTAAATAGTTACTGGATTTAAATAGCTACAGAAACAGCTTCAATATTTTTCTACAGTTTAGATTGAAAGAGCATTTCCATTCAGAAGTTTTTAACTAAACCACATGATTGCTACAAGTTTCTCTATAAGATTTATACTCAGGATTGAATTATTCCTATTTAATGATGAAAATACTCAGGATTTTTTTAAGTGAAAGATAAGTTTAAGAAAAAAATACATTTTATGTTGTATAATGTCAAACTCACATAACTGCAACAGAAAAGCTGATCTTTTCAAAGTTTAATTAACAAATTCTGGTTTTATTTATTTATTTGTATAATCTGAACCAAACCAATCTTCAAGTTGAGTTACAATAAAGAACTATATATATAAATACTTAAGTATATATGTAAAACACAAATCTCCTCATACACCAAAAACACATGCAGCAAATAGTTATCTGGCCGCAGGAGCACCATTTTTGTTGTTGTATAAAAAGTATAAATAATTGTTCGCAGACCATTCTACAAAGCCTTGTAAAATGGTAATGCAAGATTCATTGACTGACAGGTGAGTTTGATCCAAAATCTATAAACAAAACGTACGATTTATTTTATAAATCTTCCAGTACAAAAATTCCAAGCTTTGTTTAAATGCTTTGTTCATGGAGATGCATGAGAGACAAATACAAGTAATTAAGCCACTGTATCAAGTCAGAGCAACCAATTCCATACTAATATAATATAGAAACTATTAGCACACATCAGTGGTCCATTTTCTGGCATAAAACGTGCTCGGAAGGAGTCAATTTAGTTTTAACACTACTTATTTAAATATTTGTATTTTTTTAAAGATTATAGGTACTGTATTTTGTATTCAAAAAATTAAGACCTAAAACTATAATATTGATATCTTGATTTAGATTTTTCTCAGCTTACTTCATAGAATCATAGAATCGTTATAGTTGGAAAAGGCCTTTAAGATCACCAAGTCCAACTGTTACACACTCATTGGCTTTTCTGAAATGCCTGTACACCAACG
>VZSZ01004585.1:0-48688 GCA_013398815.1 Ibidorhyncha struthersii
GGATGGTGATTCAACCGCTTCCCTGGGCAGCCTGTTCCAATACTTGATAACTCTTTCGGTGAAGAAATCTTTCCTAATATCCAATCTAAACCTCCCCTGGCGCAACTTGAGGCCATTTCCTCTTGTCCTGTCACTTGTTACTTGGGAGACGAGACCAACACCCACCTCGCTACAACCTCCTTTCAGGTAGTTGTAGAGAGTGATAAGGTCTCCCCTCAGCCTCCTTTTCCCTAGGCTAAACAATCCCAGTTCCCTCAGCCACTCCTCATAAGACTTGTGCTCCTGATCCCTCATCAGCTTTGTTGCCCTTCTCTGGACATACTCCAGCACCTCGATGTCTTTCTTGTAGTGAGGGGCCCAAAAATGAACACAGTATTCAAGGTGCAGCCTCAGCGGTGCTGAGTACAGTGGGTCAATCACTTCCCCAGTCCTGCTGGCCACACTATTTCTTATACAAGACAGACAAATTATTTGTGGAATTGATACTTCATTAATCTCCTGAAAGATTCAAGTAATGCCACTGATTCAGTTTAAAATTACATTTAAGGTAGTTAATGCATTGTTGGCCAAACATTTTATTGTTTAGCAAAGTCAAAGATGATTTTGTTATATATACTGTACAGAAATATATAATATAAAGGAAAAGTTTATCATGAGTCGCCTCCAAACTCAATAAATGTTAATGGATAAGAGACATGAGGAATATAGGAGTATATACTAAATCCATGTTATTTCTCCATTCTTGATTGTGGGAACTGGCTTCACAATGAGTTAAGATCTTCCAAGTCTGGAAGAATTTTTTTCCCTTTCCCTGTTTTTTTGCAATGCCACCTTTTTAAAAATTGATCATCAAATCTTTTTAATGGAGAGAAATATTTGTAAAATAACTACTTTTCCAACTGAAAGCAATAAATGGTATCCAGTACCAGGTGTTATGATGCAACTGGTTTTGATCAAAAGACCAGGAAGAGCCAACAATGTCATGAGTCTTAAATTCTTGGAGGAAAAAAAATAGAACAGAAAATAAAATAAACAAAAGGGGCTTCCTATTGTCTTAATAAAGCAAAGCAAGTATATTAAGCAGAGAGGGCAGGTATAAGTGCGAAGACTAAATGTAGCATTATTCAACTGTTAAGGCAAAAGACCTTGAAAATTCAGAATGACTAAAGAGGTAGGAAGATATTTCAGGAGAAGATTGACACAATTTTGTCTCTTCGAAATATACCGCATGAATAGGAGAGTATTTATGGAAAGTTATCTCCCCTACTGGGATGTGTGATCATAAAGTGCTGTAGTAAGGGCAAGTGGTCTCATCCCTACGTACTGTGGCTAATGACAGGAAAATCCAATGAGTTCATTGAATTGCCTAATACTGTCTTTGAAGATAATTATTTAAACACTATGATTACTTTTAAAGACAAGACTGCCATGGTGCCATAAATATTTTATTGTTTTTTATTGAACATAACAACTGGAAGAAGTGTCTCCATATCTATAAAGATTGGAGAGTTTGGTCTTTGAATTAGTGGCAGGAATTATTATCTGCTTTGAAGTGTTTGAATTTTTTTGTACTCTACAAAATTTGACTGGAATTGATGAGGGCCCTCAAAGCATTTAAAAATCTTGAAACAGTAATGGCTCCATTGGAAACAGCCATTGAGGATGATTTGGAGAGTATGATCCTGATTTCATAGGGGATCATCTGTCCTTTAGTTACTGTAAGATTACTGCAGAAATGTTGGTGAGATCACTGTAAAAATATGTCACTTCTGAAAAAACAGTTGTTCAGCCACACAGAATGTCTCCCATTTTCTGTGAGGGTTGATGTTAAAATTTTATTCTTTTTATACCACCAGATATTTTGAGTAAGTTAAACTTCAGGCTATTTAGCTGGAAGGAAGAAGAAAAAAAAAAATTACTTCAATCTGATTATCAATTTACAGCTTAAGGAAAAAAAGGATTTTCCCAGAAGAATACAGGCAAAGCCATTTATCCCCATATTTATAAATACAACCAAAAAAAAAAAAATCCTTCCAGGAAACACAGGACGACATTTAGATTCTGGAGTATGTCCAGAGAAGGGCAATGAANCTGGTGAGGGATCAGGAGCACAAGTCTTATGAGGAGTGTCTGAGGGAACTGGGATTGTTTAGCCTGGAGAAAAGGAGGCTGAGGGGAGACCTTATCACTCTCTACAACTACCTGAAAGGAGGTGGTAGCGAGGGGGTGTCAGTCTCTTCTCCCAAATAACAAGCGATAGGACAAGAGAAAATGGCCTCAAGTTGCGCCAGGGGAGGTTTAGATTGAATCTTAGGAAAAATTTCTTCCCCAAAAAGGTTGTCAAGCATTGGACCAGGCTGCCCAGGGAAGTGGTGGAGTCACCATCCCTGGAGGTATTGCAGACATGGTGCTGAGGGCCATGGTTTAGTGGCGGTTTTGGCAGTGTTAGGTTAACAGTTGGACTCAATGATCTTAAAGATCCCTTCCAACCTGTACAGTTCTATTATTCTATGATTCCAGTAATCTTTTCCCCAATTTTTATGCCAGTTTATTTTAAAACAAGCATAACACAACCTTAATCAGTACTCTTATGCAGAGGATAAACCTGTCTTCTTTCACTAGGTGATATAAATAACCTTCTCCTCAAATCCTTGCCTCTCCTCGCAACATGATAAAAGATTATTTTTTTTTTACTAGAAAAAAGAATAAATCCAACTAAGTAAACAGATTCATGTTAGAGCAAAAAGAAGCATAAGAAGTAATTTCTTCCTTGCGTTCCTGCTAGTCAATATTGAAATCATACTCACTCTTAATGCTATGACTAAATCCCTTAATTACGGTACCCTCTTGTATCAGGAAATTATTTCATTTTGGCCATCTCTATTCCCTTGCAGTCAAGCAGAACTCCTTATATCTTCCTCCCTGAATTAAGTGTCCTGAAGGTCCCAGGTTAAGGTCCTACTATATGAATACCATTAGAGTTTCTTCACTGTGATGAGCTGATTCAAATCACTCCAATGTTCTCCTTTCTGTCTTCTGCCTTTCTAAAGGGTGCCAAAAAATACAAAAAACTTTGGACGAACAGTTATGCCAATTGGTAGTCTGGAAAACAATGATAACCATAACTTCTGTGGGAAATTGAGGGATTTTTTTCAGCTACATAGTCCTGTGAATCTAGATGCAAATTTTTTTTTCTTTTTTTTCTTCTTTTTTTTTTCCTTTTTTTTTAACTGATAAACACAAACATTTCAAGTGTAGGCAAAATCTAATTGAAAATCATGGGCTTCATTTCAGTGTATGGAGAAGGAGTGAAATGGGATATGGTGTGGTGACTTAAAAGCAATTCCAGTTTTAATTACTTTGCTTAAATGCCCCTTGAAATTCAAATGTTTTTAAAAGGCAAAACTGCAATAAAAAGAAGAAATGTTAATCAGAAAACTGGGCGCCTTTTATTAAAGGAAAGGGCATGTTTTATTAAAGGAAAGGGCATGTACTCACTAGTTATGGTTTGTAAATTGAATGATCATGAAACAGTTGAATACTATTTCCTAGTACTGCCTGGATTATTGAAGCTTTTTTCTTACTCTTGAATGTCCCTCTCAGTAACTGATGTAAAACCTTAGCCTGACTAGAAATATAATGCAATAAACATATTTTCTTGGAATGGAAGGACTGCTTTTAGTTTTTATTAAAGGATTTTTTTATTTTATTTTACTGAAAAAATGCAGTCAAATTGTGGAACATTCATTACAGATACAGTAATTGTTGGGCTTTTTTGTACTGAATCATGAGAGCAAAGAAAGGACAAACAAACTTTCTTTCCTCCAAGTAACAGTTTTTAAGCAGCAGAAAAAAGGGAAGACTGGCAGCAGCACTGCTTTATAAACATACTTGCAGTTCCCTGAGTATAGCTCTTAAGTTAAATTGACTTTGAAATCAGACTATAATTCACATTTTTGTTCTATATATGTCTTGAGCTGACATTATTTTTTGATCTGCAGGCATGAGCCAAAATATTACTATCTTCCTTTTTTATTATTCTTTGTATATTATTACTGTTTTCATGGACTTTAGCAGGAGGACAAACCTTCTCCTTGTGTTCTTATTTCTGCATAGAGGAAGCTGGGGAGAAGACAGGAGGATGCAATGAAATGGTGCCAAAAATGGGTGGTTTCGTGGTTTGAATGCCTTTCCTTTAGCTGACAGTCTGTGCTTTGCACCATTCAGAGCTGGAGAGATGCGTAAAAATCACCTGAATGTATTAGATCAGTATTTGGGTTCTTACAGTGGTTAGTAAGAATGTTAAAGATACAACTGTAGATAACTGGAGCAGTCATTTTCTATATTCTTTGATTTTCAGCACAAATTCAAACCCCTATTTAGTGAAGATAATAAACAGAAAAAATGTTTTTCTCACATGAGTTTTTCATGGTTTCTTTAAAGGCTGTCTTAAGGCCCTGAGGAGTTTGTACATCCTTACTGAGCTGGAAAATAACCAGCCCACAGTGAGACTAGTTCGACCACAGAAGTTATGGAAATCAAGGTACCTTCTAGATTTTACTTTTTTTTTTTTTTTTTTTTCCTTCTCCTTTCTCCAGCATATGTTGGCAGCTCCAAGCACTCCCTCTCCCAAAGTTTAATGCCAGCTCTCTGCTCTTCTCTTTGGCTTGTGTGGTATTATTCCATCAATCTGGCATTGGCTCATCTTTGTTTTAGAACTTTCCAGTTATTAAAAAAATTAAAAAATAACAAAAATCAATCTTCATGTTACCACACATATGCTCATAAAAGAAGAGCAGGCTTTTAAGGGAAAGTTGCTTCCATTCCTTGAATTTATTTCTTTAATGTGCTTTTCCTTTTCTCTTCCCTTTAGTCCTTCTCACATATGCATAAGATAAAAAAAAAATCCCTTCTCTACAACATTCAGTAGAAATTTTCTAGGTGTTTCACGAGATCTACAAACAAGAAACTCACAGGTCTGAACTGTGGATCACCATGTTTGTACCTGTCTGTTTTTTCAGTTACCCATTTCTCAATGACACAATATTTTATTTTATTTTATTTTATTTTATTTTATTTTATTTTATTTTATTTTATTTTATTTTATTTTATTTTATTTTATTTATTAAACAAACTAGATGTCATCTCCTACAACGTTCACCCTTGTATGTGAACATACTCCCTATTCCATGGGGAAAATCCACCTCTATGTTGCTAAGCCCTTTGATCTCACTTTGATTATTTGTCAATAAATGGAGCATTGAGGCAGCACTACTGAAGTGGGCCATCTCTCCAGAGCCCCTAAATACCTTTATGTGCTAACGTTAAATGTAAATCAACCTCCCTCTGACCCACAGTTCAGCTTGCGTCCCTGCCTGGGAGCAGCAGGAACAGGATGCTCCACAGGGAAGATGATCTGTAGCTGGCTGTGGCATGGCAGGTGATGCTACGGTGACAGAAATATTTTATCCTTATCAAGTTAGATTTCTTGTGGTCACAGGGAATTCTCATGAAAGAGAACAAAAGAAAAGCTCTACTTTCACATTCACTGCCAGAGCCTGTCTCTGCTCCTGTGCAACTTTGTGGGTGACCTCTGTGCACTCAGGAACAGATTCTGACCAGGTAGCTTGGGGTTTGTTCAAAGCAGAGCACAGCTAACATTCCCCTGTTTCCTTACAAGCTTAGTCAAAACACAGTATTTTTTTTTCCATCTATTTCTATCTATGTAAAATACCTAAGAAGATGGATGCTACCGAAAGTTTCCAGCTGCAAAATTTATACCAGACATCTTGTTTTGGGTTGACACTGATTTTTTGTGTACATGCTGCTGCAAAGCTTCAGGGGAATACTGTTTCCAGTTCTGCATGCTCCTTTTTCTCCAGTGGCTCGTGGTCCTGGACTGGCCCATATGACCATGTACTGTTGTTAATCCCTGATACAGTACTGGAAGCTTCCATTATATGAAAAGTCACGATTTTTTTTTTTTGTTAGATTTATTTAAATACTGTAAAGATTATTTATCTTCAGTCTGCTGCCAGAATGAAAGTGCTCTGTTCAAATTTGAGGTCAACAAGAGCGTTTTAAAATAATGGGGATTAGAAAAAGCAAATGTTACTGATCTTTGGAGGAATCTTACTGTGTGTGTGTTTTTTTTATTTTTTTTCAGATAGCCTTCATATAAACCTTTTCTTTAAGCCTTATATATAAAAAAATGGCTTGTCCTTAGGACTTAAAATAAGTTATATTAAAAACAAACAGAATCCTTTGGTGAAATCTAATACACTTTTTTTTTGTTGTTGTTTTATTGGGTTAAAGAGAGGTATTTCATTAAATGGGGCTATCTGCAACCTTGATAGCAAGTGATACAGTACAGGTTTGGGATGGCAGGTTGGCTGTCTCTTTTCCTGCTGCACCAAGGCAGATGGAGATGCCACAGGCTGTGAAGCAAAGTAGACAATTACTACCCTGAGCATGTGTTCATTCGTTCTGTCCCTACACATAACAAAGGCTGAAGAGGAAGACTGAAATGTTGGTGAGGGCTGTGATTATCACGTTTTGTTATTTGAACAATTTTTCTTCTTTCCAATGGAGTCATATGACTCAGGGCAGCCATTTTTACTTCTTTAACATGAAAATATAATATCTTCTTCACTGCTATGCAGAACAAAATTCAAAGGCTGTAACATCAGAAAAGGCATAATATGAACATAATACTGGTTATTAGACTTCCCCTAACTTGAGGAAAGGTTTATTTACAGTTACTAGAGTTGAATGATCATTTATATTTCATTCATACTTCATGGATTTTTCTAGCTTTGGCCCTTTCCATCTGACTTGGTTTCATCCTGTATATCTAATACCAGGGAACACCTCATTCTGGGTGTTCCCCTGTCAGGTCAGAAGAAGGAATTTACACCAAAATTGGTATAAGTCACTTGTGAGTTTTTCCCCTCCCTTTATCTCTTCCAACATTTATACCTAACATCTTCTTGTAGAAGTGAAAGCAACATTGGACTTTATTGTCATTAAATCAGGGACAATGACTTTTTTCCATCATCACAGATGAAACATCCTTCCCTTCAGAAAGTCTTACACAGAATACTATTAAATGTATTGTTGCTGAACCTATTGATAGCTCTCAGTGGAGTGCATCCTTTTCAGTCTCTGGTGGCTTCTATGCCAAATGACTCTTTAGAAAGCACCAGAATTTTGCAATTTATGGTAAATCATTATTGGTTTGTTTGGTGTCTTTGTTACTTTTAATATGCTTCATTCTTACAGTCACTTGCATTCGAAGCAACCGCGGTACGTACAGGAACTCCTATCATATGTCTTTAACAATGTTTTACGCATACTATAATTGTGTCAGTCAGCCAAAAGCACGCTACAAGTGCTTGTGTTATACCTGAAGTGCTAGTGACAGCTACTGTAGACTTAGTGATTTGTTTAATGATTTTTAAGTTCACGCTTTGTTTGCAGTAATTTGGTAAAAATCTCCCAACTCATGACAAAAGTTCCCACATTAATCTGTTCACAGAAGGCACCATTTTTCAGCCACTTCTGACCATGAGGAGCAAAGAAATGTTTTAATGCTTTGGGAATATTAAAATTTATAGTCTTTTTTTTTTCTTTTTTTTTTTTCCACACCTAGAATTTTAGTGGCCTTAAATATAATAAAAAACAACTGAAATGATGTCCACAAATACACGTATTTTAGATAGCCTGCTGTTTCGACTCAGTGTTGATGGGGTGACTCATGGAGTCTGCTTGAGGATACCCTGGCAAATTTGACATTGTTTCTTTTCAGCTCAAGCTGCAGAGACCAATACTATAACATTTTATCATTGAAAAGCTGTCTCTCTGCATATTTATTTATAAAACCTTTCCCATTTTCTCCTCCTGACCAAAAATTATTAAATTTAATGTTGCATTGTCTTTATTAATAGAGAAATTATTTTTGAAATTGCAAAGTTATAATGGAAGAAAGAGGCATGGCTCCTAAGGTTAGCTTCTACTATAGAGTGAAGCAATCACGTTGATCAAGGGAGACTATAAAGTGAATCTTGCTGCTTTGGGATGTTTTGGGTCATGTTTAGGTGACCAGATAGAGGTGATCAGTGTATCTGCTGGTCTTGCTTAGTTTAAGAAGGTAATGGCCAAGACCACATAACTACCAATTAGACACTTGGTCCCTATTTACTCCAAGGAGAAGAGCAGATTCAGGGACTGGTTTCTACTACAGTAATAGACTGCATACGATACAGTGAGGTTAATGAAATGATGTGGTCAGTGTCTTCTGCCAGTGCAGAGCTGACTCACACCAGAGTCTTTCAGATGATGCTAAGTTTATTTAGTGATGAAGCTTCAATCTAAAAAGCTACCACATTGCTAGCATCCTTGTAAATCTAAAGATCTCTGAAATGTAAGGGCGTCTGACCCTGAAGCTCTAGTCCTCATAACTCTGGTGGGATTTGGGATCCTAAATGATTTTATTACTCAAGCTTGAGTTTTTCTGAATGAGTTTTTAAGAAAGGAGCAGAGGTTTGGTGATACAGTCCAACTCCTGCTGAAATGTATAGAGTTTAAAAAAGTCAGCAAATGTAATGGTAATAAGTTGAATCACCAGATTTCCTTTCCATCATTTCTGTGTAGCCTGCATGTGCTACAAAAGCAGAATTGGACACAGTAATTTGGAGCTACTTCTTCAAATCTCAGCTGGAATCAGAAAAAGCAGAGAAAAGAGGACAGATATTAAAAGACAAAGTTCTGTACCTAAAATCATTTGGTTCCAGTTCTAAGTGGAAAATGAAGACCTAGAATAGCTCATAGTCCCCTTAGCCTTAAATATCACACTGTCTCTGGATAAACTCTTCCTATTTTTTCATACTTGAGAAAAATTGAAGCTACTTTGGGTTGTTGGGTGGAGGGTTTTTTTTTTGTGAAACTGTCTAACTCCCATACTCAATGAGGAGTGAAACAGAATGGTCTTTATGACCCAACACAACATCCAGGATAAAGAAAGAGGTTGTCAGTGACATTTTACTACTTGCTCATAAGTTTTCATGGTCTTTCACAGTGTGTTCTCAAAGTTTCTAAAACAAGGGCCTAAAACCACTGCTAACATCTCCAGTCAATTCACTCTGATCTTGTAATCAAACAAGCCTGCAGAAAATCTGCCAGGCAATTTTTCTCTAAAGCGTTTGAACCTTGCAGGCATATTTCCAGTGACAAAAATCATTACAGAACTGAAAACCTCTTAGTCAGGTACAATCAAGTGTGAATCTTGGTCTCTGGGTATATAATTTTTTAGATTTAGGGCATGTTAGTGTTAACAACTTGACAGCTTGTCTGAAACAATTAATTTTTTAACTGAAAGGATCTCTCCTGTCATAACTTTTTACCATTATCACAGAAGTATTTGAATCTAGTCTGGCAGCAAGCCATTCATTTATACTTTAAATTAAATGACATCATCATCATTATTGCTGTTATTATTGGTATTGTTCTTGTTGCTGCTGTTGTTGTTATTGATATTTTTGTTATTATTACTACTATTGTTATTCACCTTGTGAAACAGGCATCAAAAATTTGGCTAAATTTTCTCTGGTTTACACTTTATTTTAGTAGTAATCTGTTTAAAAATTTCTGTTATAGATTTCAGTTCTTTCCTGTTGGAAAAAATCCTGCTCGTACTTTATATGTGAGTAGTCAAAATGCTCTTGCTTATTCCAAACTTTTAACAGATAATCAACACTTTTCCAGCATGAAATCGTGCCATCTTGCTAAAAACTTTTCCCATCACTCCCTGGTTAAACATCCATGATAATAAATAAATCTGAGCGCTATCGTCAGGTGGCCATTTGCAACCTTCTCTATTTTCTCGAAGAAATAAGAGTGACACTTTGAGGCCATATCAACTACTTGAACAGCTGTTTGGATCTTAAAGGGAACTGATAGAAATAAATATCTCTAAAATCAATTTTCATTTATTAAGATATGGGATGTTTTGCTTTATTTTAGGTTGTTTTATTTTTCTGTAGGGATATTTAAATAATATGATCTGAAATCAGCAGATTTCATTGTTTGTATTTACTTCAGATCCATGTCAGGTAAGTTCACAGAAATTCAGACTTTTAAAGTGTGAGATTTTTTGGAATTTATTCTGTACTTTGCAGGTTTGCCATGCCACCACTGCCTCCTTTAGCCTGGGATGTTGTCATCTTTGAATTTTGACATCTTTTGCATGAATAATTTATTAAGAAATTATTAAGAAGTGAGGTTGGGCCCATCAAATCACTTCTGATAAAAACCTTGCTTCAGCTAAAAACAAGTTTAATTTCAACAAACACTGATATAATTTTTCAATTTCAACTTTTGAAGATTTTTTTTTTCCAAGTGTTAAAGATTAAATACCTAAAAGAAAACATTCTAGTTAAATTAACTAAACCTAGACAGTGTTTATTTTCTTCAGCTTTCTGAGAAAGCTGTTTCTCGTTCTCTTTTACTCATGTCATCTTATTTGTAATGCAGATTTACCAAACAAGGATGTTGTAAGTCTAAATTTGGAGCTAGTTGGACATTTTATAAACCTACATACCACTAAAACTGGACAATGATGGCACTGACTTAATAGATCTAAAGCAGGTGGAGAACAGAGATGTTGATGCTGTGCATTCCTGTACCATTGCCCCAATCTATAGCTGTTTTCTATAAACATCTTTGTACTCGTTACTGTAAAGTCCCTTCAGTTCCTTTATCCCTGTGTCAATACACTCCATGTTGCACTCCTTAAGACTCTTTTCTGACTGTGTGCATTCTCCAGTTTTCCTTTCATATGTGTACAGACAGTCTTTTTGGCGCTTGTTACCTCCTTCAAACTCTGGTTTAAAAGGAGGGAGCAGCTTGACTTGCTCAAGTGCTCACATTCACACTTTTGACTGGACAGACTTTCAGTCATATTAACTTCATTGAGATCTGTGAACTCCTGGTGCCTGTAACACACAAACCTCTTGTTAGAGTGCCCAATGTGCAGAGTGAGGAACACAAGTGTACGCATTATGGTCAGTATTTTCTTTCATGACTGACGTAAGTAAAAGTCACGGAGGGCTTTGGTGGCAAATGCAAGCTAAGAACTGCTCTCCGAGTATTGTCTCCTCTATCACTCCATCTCTCTCGCTGATGGCTGTAACTATTGGTTCAGGATGATTTCAGTGGCCTTGAGATCAGCAATATTTATCTCTGACAGCACTGAGCTGTGAATTATTATTGATGCTGAGGCAGACTGTGTGCATTTGGGGAGAGGGGTTGTTTCAGAATCACACCACCGTTACAATTAGAGAGTTGTCAGACAATATGATTTCTGCTGCATCCTAAGTTCTCTAATTGTTTATCATATTAACCTTGGGTGATCTTGCAATCTCCTGTCTGCAACATTAATCAGCTGACATCATCCTGTGTTCTGAAAGGACATTATCAAATCCAAAGACGAGAATACATTTCCAATGAGAAGGGCAGTGGGGCTTGGTGACCTGAGAAAAGGGATTGAAGAGACCTTTACCTTTTATCTTTGCCATATAACCTCAGATGAGTCACTTCCCTCTTTGCATCTTCCTGTCCTTTGTCTGATTGAGATTTGTCTGAGCAAGACTTAAAGCTGCTTGGCACACAAGCCGTGGCTGCTCCGATACTTAATACTGGTAAAACAAAAAGCTTGCTTAGGTTTGGTCAATTCCAGGTCCAAGTTAACATCAGAAGGCATCCTGCTATTCTGCAGATGGGCTGAGGCTAGGCCAGCACTCAAAGTATAGATGTAGACTACATCGCAGGCATCTCAGAGTGTTTTAAGAATTACTATTAACCAACAACTATTCCTAAATGATCTTCAGTGGGAAGCATTTGCAAAAAAAGTGTTGCTCAAAGGTTTGGAGGTTTTTTGTTTGCTTGGTTTTGGGGTTGATTTTATTGCTTGGGGGTGTTTTTGGTAAGTGTTTTGGGTTTTTTTTCCCCCCTGAACTGAAGGTTGTCATATTTGTAATGTGAGATCATACTTGATGGGAAGAAAGGTTGAAGTTCAGTGAAGTCTGGCTAATGAAAAATTTTTGCCAGGAAACTAGACTGCAGCATAATAAATATATAGCAAGTAACACTGTACTGGAAGGACAAAAGCATTATACTTATGAAATGCAAATTATTTAATATTTAAAGAAATATTTCAATAATCCTCACTTGGTTAATGAACTTGTTTTATTGCGGGATGAACTTCATGCAAAGTGAAGCAGATGTAACCTACACAGAGATCAATTATTTGATTTCAGCTGCAAATACAATATTTTCATAAATGGTTTGAGTTCACTGGATCCCTGGGATAAACTGATGGATGTTTACTTTGTATATCAGTAACACAATCCTTTCCAGACAATGATGGATAAGATTAAATGACCTAGGGCTCTATTGGAACCAGGCACAAAATAATCCTCCAAATTCTCATTACAGAATGTAGCACTGTGGCTCAAAATATTTGTCACAGCCACCGACTGTTATTCTGCACTCTGCTCTGTCAGGTAAACATGAGTCTTTCTCCTCCCAAAACCAAGCCTGACCCTTTACGTACATCAGGAATGCTCAATTCCTGCCAAAAGTCACTGCCATGAAACACGCTTGGGAGCTCTCCAGAGAGGGTCAGCCCAGGTAAATTGCATGACTGCATGTGGCTCGGGCTTTGTTCAGGGGGTTTGGTGAGTCTGACCTGAGTTGTGGGGTGTTTGGGACCATCTGCAGCAGGTTTGCAGGGTGTTCGGGACCATCCCAGAGCTAGGACCCCAGCTATGCTTGAGGTACTCTACAGCCAGCAGCATGGACAGAAAGAAATGTTTCTTAGGACATGAGATTTTAAAAATAAATAAATCCTAAAATCTTCCTAAAATCATACCACACTTGCTGAGATAAACTCCTTATGTTCACTTAGTAATTAGCAATTGATCTGACACTTGGTTTAATTTGGGGTGCCTTGACTATGTGACAGATGCTAATTTATACTCTGGGCCTGAGATCAGCACAGCGAGGAGGCTTACAGTTCAGATTTTGTGCAGCAGTAAGCTACTCTGCGCGTGGAGTACAACGGGACTTATGCCGTCAGCACCTACTAAGCAGGCTGCTTTTCGAAGTGAGCTGTTTGCTAGGAAGGACCTTCAGTCCTTCAAAAATAAAAACACCTGCCCCCTGCCCAGAGGAAAAAAGATGAAAAAAAAAATAAAATCAGAAAAAAAGGAAGTCAGGAAGGAAAGTAGACAAAGGAATATGCACATCTTGAGAATCTTTAATTTTATTTTATTTTTTCCCCCAATAAATATATCTTTAACTACTGCTATTAGTCCGTAGCTGTATTCAGGCCGAGTGAGGTTGGAAAGATATTCATAAGATAACAGTCATTGAGAAAAAAATCTATTCAAAAAACTATTCATCTATGTTGAAGTGGTGAATGGAACAGTTTCATCCATTAGCATGCATTCAACAAAGAGAAGTTAATTAGTTGCAAGAACTTCTGATATTTCAGTAAAACTTTAGACTAATTTTCAGTTGGATTTTTGCCTTCTGGGGATCCTGTCAGTATTTTCAATTAAAAGATTTCTCTGCACAAGTTCTTCAAAGAAGTGGTGTTAAAAATAGAGGAGGGCAAGAACTGCATTTTTCATTTCATGGGAAATACACAATTCCTTTCTTGTTATAAAAAGCAGCAAAAAAGAAAGCAATCAAGTTTTATGTATGAATTAAGTTTACTAATTCTGATTAGTTATAGAAATAAATTCACTGCAATATTTTAATATATTAGAACTGAAATGAAAAATCACTGCAACTGCCCCATTCTACCCCATTAGTAAACTACATTCAAAGTCATTTCCCTTTTTCCTCTACCAAGCAAGAAGTTCCTTCTAAATCTTAAAATAATACAAAAATTATCAGTGTTTCTGGAGAAATCCTGCATCCTTTATTGATTTTTAACTACTTGTAAAAGTGTATGCTACCTTCAGGCTTTGCTTTAGTATTAAACAGTTTTTTTCTGAAAGCTTGAAGGCTTTACAGTGGTATGTGTAAGCACTACCTACAGTCCACAGTGAAAAAAATGCAGTTTGTCTGTCTTTGCAGGAGAAATTTGATGCTCTTTTTAAAATGGTATGTAAGTGATAGATGCTTTGTTCCATTTCAGCATTATACATTCATCCACAGTAAACACAAACTTTGATCTATTATATTAAATTATAACACACAAATACATCAAATAAATGGTTCTTTTGTTAGCCAAGTGCCCAGTGACAATTAATGTGTAAGGAGTTGCTGAGTGATTCCTGGATCTGATACATAGGACTTCTCTACGTAGACGAAAAATATAGGTGTTCAGATTGCATTTCTTCATGTTTACAGTTAGCTAACAGCACTCAAAGGCTGCAGCTTTACTGGTCTATTTCTGTCTCTGTTCTTCTGACCTGCAACATCGGATCATCTCTTAAGAACAAGCTGCTATTCTTCAGATTTGGCTTTCACTGAATTCTGATCATCCCACTATAAAAATCTTGATTTGTTCAACAGAAACACATTCTTGTTTTGTCCTCCTCAAGGACCATAAGCTTTCCTCAGCTCTGAGAACTGCCAATCCCATCCTCTTTTTTCTTCCCCCTTTGATTCTCTTTTCTCCAGACATTTATCTCCACCTTCTCTCTTCTTTCATTCACGGCTTAAATTCACTAAAAACTTCCTCCCTTTCAACTGAGTGTTTGTAGCAATGATCAAACCAATCATAACTCCCAGCTTTCTGTACTCTAAAATTAGTATGTTGGAGCTTATAGATTTTTTACTTTGTTGGTGTTTCTAAACAGTCAGAAATGCTCTGCTTATAATCCTGACCAGTTCTTCTACATTTCCTCCTTCACATACACTCTGAATTACAAGTACGTTGCTGTTACATGCTCATTTCTTCCCTGATTATGCTATTTACTGAAAGCTTCTAAAATATGTGTCTGTAATGATTTTTACTTAAGATGTCTCATTCCAAGTTATGCAAACTAAAGAAGAGGCAAGGAAGGGCTACAGCTTGCGTGTGAGATCTGAGCCTCCTGGCTTCCAATAAGACAACTAATTACTGGGCATCTGGAAGAGCCTTTGAGTGCTTTTGGATGCATCTCAACAGTCTGTTTCAGCCTCCTTCTTCTAGAGGTGAACAGCTCTTGGTTCTTTAGCAAAGATGATGCAGCCAACCACTAGGTTGAAAGGAAATATATGGGCTTTCGTCAGATGAAGGCACTGGCAGCTTTTAGCATGAGTCCAAGATTTCAAAAGAAATTAACCTTTTTGCATCAGTATTATGTTTTTAGATGATTTTATAAACACCACATGCTAATATCATCTCAATCAGTGGAACTAATAAGGCTTATTTATTTCTTGTAGACTAATTTATTGGAGTTTTAGTGGGGGGTTGTGAGTTTTTTTCATAATTAATATCAAATTCTCAATTAAATGTTATGATAAACAGTTGTGAATGAAGCTGATTTGTTTATATTTTATATTCTCTCTTATCATTTTGAAGAAAAATGCTGCTGTTGACAACAACTACAATAAAAGAAGATTGGAATCATACTGTATATAACAGAATTTTTTTACTTTGATCCGTAGGTTTGTACTATGTGTGGTGGAAGACAGCAATGCAGGAAGAGAGTAAGGCTAAAAAGAAAAATATTTATAGGAGTGTTAGCAAAAAATAAATAAATTCCAATATCAGATCAAACAAAATAATGCAAAATTAGTTTGGGGGATTAACACGTGTAATGTCAAGTCTGAGTTTTCAATAGTAGAAATTCTTTGGTTAAAGCAGATCAAAACATCTCCAACAAAACTTGTGTGACAGAACTTCAAACAGACCTTTAATGACAATTGTTTCATACAGAACATTTTCATTTTCTAGGGTGAATCCCACATATAGAATCTGGTGCTACAGAATCTTACAGCAGTTTTACTTTAGTTATCTCATACTTACTCTGGTCTGGCTCCTTACAAATATGCCTTTCCCATGACACTGTCAGGGGGTGAAACGCGCATGATACAGTATTTCCCTTCACCCAGAGCAGAGTCATTGATGCATTATATGAGACAAATCCACGCTGAAATAAAAAATGGAAGTATAAGGCACCCATTACAGTAAGCATGATGAACCTTAATTTAATTTCAAATCAAATAGATTATAATTTGAAAAAAAGTTTCAAATTATCTGTATTTTCACAAAAATATTTCCAATTACAAGTATTTTTTCAAAAACTTTTACATCTTTATACCAGATCTTGTTATTAAACAAACAAACAAACAAAATAATCCACAAGGATTTTTGCACTAATTCTGAATGACTTTTGGTTGGTCCCATCAATAATATGATTTAGAAGAAGGGAGAGTAATTTCTATTTCTGTAAGCTGATTGGTCAAAAATAGATTCTTTTTTAACAGAAAATATTTTTAAGAAACTGGCTGCTACGATAAATAAACTAAAGTAATTATCTAATTCAATTTCATTGTCAATGCAATGGTAGTACGTATTTCTGTTGAGAATATTATCTGTATATTTACCGACCTAGAGGATAGGGTTGGAACTGTGAGTTAATATAGCCAGCATCTAGTCTATTTTTTTTTCTTTGAATTTCTGCCCATCTTTAACAATGAGAAAGATTTACTCGACTGTAGGTATATTTTATTAAAGTTTTACATTAATAAATTGGCTTACATGGCTTACATTTCTAAAGCTAGAAACTTATATTCATATTTAGAAACTTAAGGTTTAGTCTTCCAAGTCTGAAGTTTTTGGCATAATGATTTCACAGTCACATATGAAGACGGTGGCAGTTCGAAATACAGACCAGCCCTGGGATGTTGCATACTGAGCAGCTTGTTTCTCCCATGCAGGTTTTTCACCTGGATTAGAAGAAGAGAAAGCCAGGTGTGGCTCATGTTGACCACTCAATATTGTTGCAAGCAATTATGTGATATGTAATGACACACATTCATCAAACATTAACAAATATGCTGATGCCTGTCTACACTGAAAGTATAAGCATATTGGGACCATAATGAGAGACAGATGAGCCTCAAACATTTTCATTGCTTTGCTTCAGGCTTTGTCCTAAGCAAAAAAATGTCATAACAGTTTAAGCATTACAAGCAAACAAGATGTCTGACTGCTATTGGATTTTATTCCCACAGAAATACGTTAATAGAATAAAAAAAAAAAAAAAAAAAATTGGCTGGTTATTTCTTTACAGTGAAACAGAACACTTTGGATATCAAAAGAAACATAGTAGGGGTTAAAATACACCCACTGTACAAATGGATAGGGCAGGGAACACACAGCGATAATGTTTTTTGGGGGAAGACAACTTCAGAAATCTCAACCACCAAAATTTAGGGTGAAAAAAAATGTATTACTTAGTTTAGTTCTGTTTTATTTTCCTGTGAGAAATCTCTGAGGCACTATAGATGATCTTTGCATCCACGAGTACGGGGAAACTGAAGGTGGTTGTAGGTGAACAAATCCAGATCCAGAAGAATTATTACCATGATCATGTGGTGGTACACTCCCACCACTGCCATAATAAGAGAGTCTGCATGCAAGCTGGTACGGACGTACTCTGCTATTATAGATGTAATAAGTTGGTATCTATTACTACAAGCAACTCTTGTGTCCCTTGCTGCGTGTTGAGGTCTTGGTCCTTTATCCTGTGATAACTGGGAAGGGTGTGAAATTTTTCAGACCCACCTCTCCTTTCTCTGTGTGTGTGATGAAGAGAGAGAAAGTGAAATTGGATTAAGCCCAAAACATCAGGTATTTTTATTCAGGTTTCTCCCAGGCCATGCTAAGTCACATATCTCTACTAGTAATATTTTGGAAGTTTTTTATGGTGTGATTTTGGCCCAGTACAGCTGCACTGTCCCAAAGGGTTCCTGGATAAGATTTAGCAATTAGACCATTCCAGAGATCCCAGTAGGCAGTTTCCAAGCTGTTGCTCTCTTCTGGTGACTGATGGTTCATTAGCATAGATGCAGGTTGCTCCTTGCCAGCTTATCTCAGTGTCTGGGAATGCTTCGGGGTACACATAGTTTATGGTGTAGATGTAGCTACAGTATGCAGAGATTTCTCCCTGGATTTCAGATATCTTTCCATCAATAATTTTAGCGGAATATCTGTGTTTCTGTGGAAACCAGCAATAAACAATAAAAAAAATAAAAAGAAAAAAAGCCAATGCTTTGATTATCAACTATTCTTCAACAGTGGTAAAATCATTAACTAGACCCATTTGGAATATTAAAAAAAAACTACCAATAAAATAGGTAAAATTACATTTTTGTGTCTTTCAGACTTGTGATTTAGGTAAATATTAGAAGGTTATGATGCTCTTAGACACTGTAGGGACTGCAGCCAGTTAAATATCTTTGGTAAACTGGAAAAAACAGCTTTTGTGAAATGAGATAATTCTCCTGCATTACTCAAACTTTTTTCAGGTTTCTCTTTTTACTCTAAAACTTTGGGTGCACGAGGCAATGAGACCTTTTCTGTGTTGTTGTGGAGGAAAGACTACTTTTATACAGCATGTCTGCAAGAAGTGTCAAACGTGGTTTTGGTTTATTGGAATCACTGTATGCAAAGGCGTTTCCAGATTTTCAAAAGTTTTCTCTGAAATATTACCAACATAAGTCAAAATAGTGAGTATTGGTCAAGAACAGTAAGTACCTGTTTTCTCTGACAACTTTCCAGCTAGTCTGAGACCTTCTTTCCAGCTCCTGTTAAGAATTTCCATTTAGTAGCTATTATTTCACTTATTCTGGGCTGCTTTCTGTTCTTGCTGAAGCTTCTTGGCACCCCTCTGGGTTGACTAAATCACTAGCTTGGTGCTGACAAATAAAGATCTCAATGTATGGAAACAGAAGAGCTATAATTTATTTTACTTTTTTGCTTCCCATCCTAGAATAAATAAGTGTGAAAAGTACATTTGGAACATAAGTTCATGGGTGGAAATAACCCTAAATTGGCAGCTGTTGTTATTTTACTTTATCTTTGTTTATGCCTCTCTGCTGAGGAATAGACTATATTACTGATGCTATGAGCAAAGTAGATAAAATTCTGAACCAAAGCACAGAATAACTGCAATATCAGTTATTATTTCTCACGTGACAAAATTTAGGATTTCTGGGCATGGGTCCATTGTTCATTATATTAGGTGCTGTACAAACACAGACCTAAGTGCTGGTCCCTATTTGAAAAGTTTCCAGCTCATATGAACGCATTCGTCTTTATTCTCCTCTGTGTAAATGGAAAGCTAACATGTCAAGAGGCTTTGTCAATACAAAGCAGGGCAGTTAAATTAGGAACAGATAACTTTTTTGTTGAATTGGTGGAGACAGAAGCCATGTGATAGGTCAGTATGCTCCAAGTTCTCTCTCTTGCTTTCAGGACCCTGATTACAATCAGTGGGTGGTAGGGCATCATGCTTTAGGGATACACCAATGTGCCCAGAAATAGTTGAGGGATCCCTATATTACACTTTATTGTATTCTACAGATACCTTTATGCCACTGTAAACTTCACAAATGTCTTTAGCACTAGTGTAATGGCCCCCTATAGCAATTAGTTAAGGCACTATATGGTCCTGTAGCATATTAAGGAATTTGTTAATTGACACCTGTTCTGATAAAGCAACTAACATTCATAATATGTCCCAAAATAGCACTGCTGAATAGAAGAGTGTCAATAATCTTAGGTATCTTATACAGTGGCTCAGGAAATGTAAGGTGTCCATTTTGTGGTTTGTGAGGCAGTAATTTTCAGCAGTGCTGGTTGCTAGGTAGTTTTTATTGTCTCCTTAAACACTTCTTCCTCAGCCCCTCTGCATCTCTGTGCATTCAGCACAGCAGATGCTTCATTACCGTCCCATGCCACCAAAGGGTCCTTCTGTGTTCAGAAGTTTTGCCCCATGTTTGCCAGGGATTCGTTGTGATGGTGTGATGAACAGCATTAAGGCAAAGCTGGATCTGTTGTTACTGAATCTCCTCCATTTTGTCCTGCTGTCAAGGGCTTTGTCTTTCTTTCTTCACTCGCTTTCCTTTGTGAGGCTGTGAGTCCGCCACGCTTAGAAACCTCACTCCACAGCACACCCCTCCCCAGGATAAGGGGACTGAAGTGAGAGTGATGCCAGAAAACAAAGAGTTGCAGCAGCATATTCTTAAGCACAGATGTATTTGTGTGTTTGGAACAAAATAACAGAGAATGGTTGTGGTTGGAAGGGACATCTGGAGCTCATCTTGTCTAACTCCTCTGCTCAAACAGGTTCAAAAACCCCATGTCTTTTATTTTTATATAAACTTTTCCAAATAATCTGTATTCAAAGGCAAAACATACTGACATGTACATAACGATTATAGAAGACCTGATAGAAAACAGTGCAGTGCTGCACATAAGTAGGGTCAAGTCCTCAGGTGAGAAGATAACGTTCTGGGGATATAAAGCTGAAAATAGTTACTTACATTTCCAAGATAAGAAATCTTCCAGACAGTATTTTCAAGAATTCTTCAAAGGCATATAAGCATTACTGTCCTGATTCTTCAGGTAGGACCCTAAAATGGCAAATGTTTATGACAAACATGCTATGGGTGCCTTAAGTCACAGATGTCTAAAGACACAGTGCCTGGAGGCACATCTGGGCTTTGAGTAAAGAGAAGGAAGGAAAATGGAATGGGTAAAAATTCAATAGCTTAGCCATCAACGTTTCTTTAATCTATCACTCTTTTAAAAGGTATGTATATGTCCTTTCCTCTAAAGCAAGAGGTCCCACAGATTTCTGTATAGCTGAGCCTCACTTGAGCCTACCAATGATGTTTCTCACTCAGTGGGTTTGCTCTCTCATCCTTTCTCTTTTTGTTCTGTCTCTGTACTGTGGCTGGCGTTTCATTAACATTTTAATAACTGAACCTAAATTAATAACACGAGCTTCTTGTCTCAGAGTGCTCTCAGATCTTCCTAGTATAGCCCAACCAAATGGTTTGGGCTGGCTGCCTTTGAGTGCCAGCAGCTGAGAATAGGATGTCACTGAGAAGTGAAAGTTGACTCTTTTTCTAAGAGCAGCAGTGTAAGTTCCATGTCATTAAACCTCAATTAAAATCTCGGTCTTATTAGTAACAAAGCTGAGCTGCTTACGATCTCAGCTTGTCTTTGGAGACAGAATATCACTGCTTCATTTTTCTGAGGTATGTATAACTATTTTTTAAAAAATACATGTATTTTTGAATAGATGTATTTTCTTATATTTTTATTGCTGCTTTTCTTGTTCAGAATATGATTCCCTTCACAGGGCAAAAGTGTGGTCCTTCAGAAAATCTTTTTCTTCAAATGCTGAATTTCTTGCTGTCATGGCCAGAGGAACAATCCTCTTTCCAGTATTTACACAAGGTAGTCTTAACTGTCATTCTCAAGCAGAGGAAAAACAACAGCAGCAAGTGAAGAACAGTGAACTATTCAGGTTAATGCTGTCCTGACCACGGGAATATTGAACTGTTCTGCCAATTCTAGTTACAAAGGTGAATCATAGAATCATAGAATACCAGGTTGGAAGGGACGTCAAGGATCGTCTGGTCCAACCTTTCTTGGCAAAAGCACGCTCTAGACAAGACCGTGTCCTGCTGAATCTTAAAAGTGTCCGATGTTGGGGAATCCACCATTTGGGGAGATTATTCCAATGGCTGGTTGTTCTCATTGTGAAAAATTTTCCTCTTGTGTCCAACCAGAATCTCTGCAGAAGTACCCATTATCACTCATCTTTTCATGTGTTTCTTTGTAAAAAGGGACTCTCCATCTTCTCTGTAGCCACCCTTTAAATACCGGTATGTGACAGGGTGTCCCCTAAGCCTTCTTTTCTCAAGGCTGCACAAACCCAATTCTTTCAGCCTTTCCTCATATGACAGGCTTCCCAGTCCTTTGATCATCTTTGTGGCCCATCTCTGGACCCTCTCCAGACTGTCCACATCTGTTTTGTACAGGGGGACAAAAACTGATCACAACATTCCAAGTGTGGCCTGATAATCGCTCAGTAGGGTGGGATAATGACTTTTTTATCTCTGCTGGTGATGCCCTTGTTGATGCAACCCAGCATCCTGTGGGATTTCTTGGCCAGTGCAGCACTCTGTTCACTCATATTGAGCTTGCTTCTTAATTTTAAATGTCTTCTTATCACAGCTTTTTTGGTTATCTTTTGGATCTGTAGTTTATGTCAGGAATATTAAGTTGAACAGTATCAGGAAATGTTCCTGTTCAATCATCGAATCGTTAGAATGGTCCTTGATACGGTTTTGGCTTTGGATAACTGGCATTGTCTCAATAAGATTTTGAGCACAGTTCAGTAACTTTCATGGATCTGAAAACACTCATAAACATGTTTCGATTTAGCTGTGCAGTTTTAGAGTTTAATTCTGTGGACACACACAATTCTGTGACAGATGGTCTTAGTATCAGAGATCATCCTGGAAATGTTTAATTTACTAATACCAGTACTGCTTTAGAGATTTATTGATGTGGTCTTATCCAGTTCCCTCTCCAGAGGCAAATGGTTGTGTTTTTGTTATAATTTTTATGTGTTTTAGTATAAAGTGCAAAATTCTACTAACTGATTATTGTATCGGGCTTTATAGAGAAATGACTCAAATGAAAAGTAAAATAATATCCCAAAGAGCTTTCAATCGTGACAACTAAGAACACAAGTGAATGAAAACAATAGTAGGAAGGGATGAAGGAGTAGGATGATTTGGGAGAATGAGGGGCAGGAATGCGAAAAGAGTACAGTCTAATTTCTTAAGCCTCAGTCACACAGGCATTTAAATACATGCTTAATACAAGACATGTGAGTAGTTTCTTTTAAATCACAATGAAGTTTATGTTGCAGGACGGAGCCTTATTTGTCACTCTTAGAATACAAGTCCTAGAAAATCAATGGTAGAATAATCCCCTCTTTTACTGTAGAAGGGAGGTATTAAAACTCTCACAGTACAGTGTTTTTGGTTTTATTTTACTTCTTCCCCCCTCCCCCCGCCCCGCCCCAAGGAGAAGTATAGTGTAGGTGTTAAGATTGTAAATTGGGGTTTGAGATACTTGGATTCCATTTCTTGCTTCACTGTAGATTTTCTTTTTGACCATGAGCCCAGCAGGAAATCTAGGTACTTGTCCAAACATCTTGTTCAAAACAGATAAAGCAGCCTAAAGGAGGTGTTAAGGTGTACTAATTTCTCCAAATAACCAATGAAAGAAAGATCCAGAAAGCCATCTCTGACAGAGGATGCATCTAGACTGGTGCAGAAAAAAAATGAGAGAGAAGAGTATACTTAGTTTTGTGGATCTTAGGTATCCAAATTGGGTTTCTGCCTAGTTGGGATTCCGGCAAATCATGTCCTGAAAATAGATGGCTGGTTGGATACAAGTTTTTCTCTTTAAAAGTTGACCAGAGAAAATAGCAGTGGAAATATCTGCTCATCTTAATTTTGAAACTCAGGAGCAAGGATGCTCTGGAGTTCCAAAGAAGAAAAAGTTCCAAGGAGAAAAGTTGCTTCATCATCTGACCAGAGAGCACATTGAGGAACACACATAAGGCATCACCAAGCTGATCAGGGGAAGCACTTGGAGAACAGAGTGATACAGAAAACCATAATGTGGTTCTGTATTTAAACTCTCCTCAAGTCCCAATTTAGATAGACTTTGAGGTATCAGGAACTCCTGCCTTGAGTTCCCAGTGTAAAACGGGGATAAGAGCCTTTCTTGGCACATTGTGTGATATTCACCTCTCACGAGGTTTTCCAAAGAAATACAGGCCACATATAAACCTGAGTTAAATATACTTCTAGGAGATCATGCTAACAAGTTTGTCCTCTGTCAGCCTTACTAATTTTGATACCTGGCAATTATGTCCATCTTGCTTTCTGGATTCACTGTCACTGCTCCATTCATTTTGTCGATTCCTGATATGTTACATTTGCTTTCTTCAGTTTTACACCAAACTTTTTGCTTGGCTTTCTGGTTGACTCCAGCTATATTTCTTTTGCAGTAATCCAACTTGCATATCGCAGAGATGTAGTCCTCAGTCATCCAGGCAAAGAAGCAGCAAAGAACACATCAGGACCTATCCTGGGTATTTGACTTCTCTAAGGGAGCATGTGGTCTGCTTTGGCCAGACTTGTCATTCTCTTTATCCTTGAACTCCTTTTTGAGATTTGGTCTTTGTGCCCTGATGCAGTACATAGAAAGTAAAAAGGGCTGTCAATTGTCCTGGTTTGAGGTAAAACTGGACCAATTTTGTTCAGTAACTTCACTTCTTAGCTGGGCCTCTTCTAACTACTGAAATTAACAGCATATTGTGCAGGCAATGTTCACTCTTTCAGAGTGATAAGACCAATGTTTATAGCTGATGCCCAGGCATGGTATGCAGAGAGGCTCTTGCTTACACTTATTGCTATAACAGCCAAGGCCAACCAACTTTGTTGTTTGCCACTTTGGAGGGTTGGAAGAGGAAAAGCACAGTGGGGTCCCACCTGCGGGGAGGAGCGGACAGGACAGGTGACCTAAAACTGACCAACAGGGTATTCCATCCCATCTGCATCATGCTCAGTATAAAAGCTGAGGGTCAGATCCCCCTCCCTCTCTCTCTCTCTCTCTTTTTTCCTCTCTTTTATGCTCTCTCGCTCTTTCGCTTTCTCACTCTCTTCACTTCTATCATCTGCCTTTGGCCCCAATCCTGAAGGCAGAGCCGGAATCCGGTTCCCGTCCGTCACTGAGTCCAGCCTGGGACTGCCCCAGTGCCAGCCGGTGTTGTGACTGTCATCTTGGGAGCTTGATACGGTTTTGTATATATTTCATTATTTCCTTGTATGTTATTATTAATATCTTATTAAAGTAGTTTAGTTTCTTCTAAACTCTTAAGTCTCTTTTTTCCCTCCTCTGCCTCTCTTTTTGAAGAGGGGTAGAGGGGAGCACCTGTCAGTCCCATCTGGGGTCCCCCACGTCCCCAGTGGCCAATTTGGCCTAAACCATGACATCAATCCATTGCAGATCACTGCAGTGCCAGAAATATTTTTAACTCCCACAGACACTGGTTTGAGCCCCTACTATGAATCAATCATGAAGTGATGAAAATAGAAAGAAAACCTGTTCCTGTTAGAAGTATCTGATAATAACCTCTTTAGAAGCATTATTGGCCAAGCAAATTGTGAGAAGATTTCATTTTGAAGATATTTGTTTTCCTTCAGGTAAATAGTTCACAATACTCCTGGATCATACTGTGTCATGATTTGGCTAGAAATCCTGCTCCGTTGGACTGGAGACATTATCTATTCAAATGCCATATTTTGCATGAAATGCAAAGACAAACCAAGATCCAAGTCTGCAGTTGTCACTACAGAAGTTTGCAATCCCAGCAAAAAATACAGCCAGGACTTCAACATTATGGCCAGAATCCAAGTTTTGGTAATACATTGTGGTAATGCAAATTATTCTTCAGGTGCCATTGCCTACAGGATTTTTATGTAGCATTACTGAGAGTTATTAGGTGGAGGCGGATGAAATGACTCATGTTTTGGTAACCTCAAATGGATTAGAAGTATATAATATGCACAAAATGTGAATTTAATTATTGTATGAACTTAACCTTGAAGTTTTTGTATAGAATAAAGACAAAAAAAAGAAAACATAGAAGGAAAATAGAGCTTTTCTCTTTGTAACACAAAGATGTGTTATTTAAGATTTGCTGAAGACCAAAAGTACCCCTGTAAAGTTGCAAAGAAACCCACTTCTTTGATCTGTGCCTTCACAGCCTTTATTTGAATATGGTGAGCATGGTATTGGTCACTTCTTTGGTAATTTGTGCTCAAATTTGTCTCTGGCTTGGCTGTGGAGACCAGGAGTACCACTGATTAAATGTAGAAAAAAGATGATGTGGAAGAAGTCCTGGAGGGAGTCCTGTTTCCACTGTACTGTATTTTCTGTCAGGGAGCATAAGGATGAATACTTCAGGTAGCAAATGAAGAGGTAGAATAGTGGTGTCCTGGAAGAAAAAAAAAAAAACAAAAAAAAACCCCTAAGTTTGCATGACTGATGCAATAAAGAAATGGCATCAGAATGCATCTCCTGGTGCAAGACAAGGAAGTGCCTCCTACTTTTCTCCATCTCCCTCCATTTTTTTCCATCAGTTGTGGGATCAGATGCACCATCAAAGCCTTAAGATTTAATAGGGGCAAAGATGAAAAGTAGGTAATTTACCACCCTTATAATTACCAGCTGAGATTTTTAAGCCAGTGAGAGCACAGAGAATTGGTTACACAGTCTTCTTATCACTGTCAAGGTTGCCTCTATGGGAAAGCCGTTTGGTCTACTCTTCTGTATTTTTTCTATTTTGAATGTAAAATTTTTTTTGTATGCTACAATTCTATGGTACAATTGTATGGTACTGATTCATCTCTTTAATAAACAAATATGTTAGTTTCATATCTAACAGGAAATTCCCTTAAAAAGTCATCAGCTACCTGGGTGTTCATTTGATGACATTTGGTCATGAAGACCATTCTATTTGCATAGTACCCTCAGCTTGAGTATCATTGAAACCTCAAGTTAAGCTCAAAGGCAAATACCTCTGTTAGAAAGCTTTATAAACTTTGGCATAAAACCAAGAAAATAAAAACAAAATATTTCATCCAACATTGCAATGCAGAGGGGAGAAAAATTGGGGGAAAAAAAAAAAAAAAGCAATTACCAGAAATGATTGTGTGTTCAGGACCGCTTACTTCATTGGAAAGTAAAATGGGCCGTATCCAGCTCACTAAGCGTGTGGAATATATATCAAACATTACAGGCTGACATCTTCTATTGTCCTGGTTGATGAGAGCATGTGTTTGAACAGAAAGGTCATGCCCAGTCATGTGTGCTAAGTGTTTAGCTGGTAATGCAAAGTCAACACTTTTTTTCTCTTCCTTCTCTCTTTGTTTAGGTAGTAGAACACTGACACAATACTGAGGATCAGGATGTTGCCTTGATTTAAAATCCTCAGCTGTAGAATCTTAAATTTTTGTTAGTTTCTGCATCATAGCAAGACTTTTCCTAGCAGTGTGTAATCTTACACTATTTCTTTACCAGGAGAGTCAGTTTGTCAGTAATAGTTTTGCTGATGTAATTCCAGACCCAATAAAAATCTATGATAAGGGGCAGCAAGGTATTTCTGTACTTCACATACATCTACATGTCTTTCTTTGAAGCATCCATATCTAAATCCATTGTGTTACGCAAACAGAGAAGTTGAAAAGCAAGGATGGTGGAGGTGAATAATACTTCCTTCAAATTATGTTAGGTAAGAAGTTAGAGAAACAGTCATTTTTCCCCTCCACATTAAATACTCCCGTTCCTTTTCAAAATATATGAAAACTGAGCACTACTAGCAATATAACCCTTGTGGCAGTACAGCTTTCTTTCCCAGAAGTGGGGAAAATGGTGAGATTTGACGTTTGAGGCACTATGATCAAATTGAGAGACCATTTGACTTCTGATGGACCAGAAATTCCATTTTCTCCAATAACAAGTGCTAGGTCCAATTAATTATTATGACCTTAAGAAATTCCAGTTCAGTGACTTATGCTTGAATAATTCTATGTCCTTAATTCCCCTCCTGTGCTTTGATCATCTCATCTACTGAAACTGTGCATCTAGACTGCTCTGTATTATGTATTTGTACAACACTTAGCATAATGAAGTTCTTATGACTCCTAGAATCTTAATTCCACCTAAAATTTGAATGGTAACAACTCTGACTTCATTTCTAGGTGTTGGAGCTCATGGTATAGCAATGCAGATTGGAGGAGGAGCTTTGACCTTGATGATCAGAGTTTAAATTAGAATTCGTATCTTCATAGAAAATGTTCATTTTATCCATTTATTAAGATGTTTTTCCATGGGAAAGTCATAAGGAAACATATCACTCTCAGACCTATTTGGGTAATAAAGTCTTCTCTTTATCTTCTAGTGATTACCATCTGTCATCTGATTTTTTTCACTAGCAAAACAGGAAAATGAAATTTATTATTTACAGTATCAGATAGCAGAGTACTGTGTTCTATTCTGTGCATTCAATTACTACAGTTTTCCAAATACTTGAAATCTCACAGAAAAAAACATAATCCTGTCAAAGGCTTCAGTAAAAAGAAAAAAAAAACAAAAGGTCCATAATGTTGAACACTGCTGATTGACTGTTCTTTGTCAGTTTGTTTTTAGTTTTCAGAAAGAAGAGGTGTAATGCAGATATGCTCTGGGTAGGAAAAGAAAAAAAAAAGAGTAAAATGACTTAGGTGTAATTCTGACACATAAAACATTAATTAGTGGTCATTTCAAGACACTTCCAAGAAAGGATTAGATATTTTCTTAAGGTATTTCAAAGGCATGCCTGGTTATTTAAGTATTGTAAGGCTTGACCACTATTAGGTATTATAGAACAGTGAGTCAACAAGCACTTATTTCCCTTCCTTGTTCTGTAGGAAGCACTCTAGGAACCATATATTGCTAAAAGAAGCCAAGTGTTGGAAAACAATTGTTAATTAGGTGAAGCCTGGGGAGCTCAGATCTAACCCTTACGCAGCTATAAGTGTTTCCTTTGCTTTTGGTGTAGACCACAGCTCTTTCCATTAAGCGAAGGTTTTATCAGTATCATCTCAGTTTACTTCTGTAGATTTGGCTTGCAGCTACCTCAGAGCCTTTAGCAGAAACTGTAGACCTGCTCATGCTCCTTTTGCCTGCCCATTTAATAGATTCATAGAATGGTTTAGGTTGGAATGGACCTTGAAGATAATCTAGTTCCACCCCCCCCTGCCATGGGCAAGGACATGTCCCACTAGACCAGGTTGCTCAAAACCCCATCCAACCTGGCCTTGAACACTTCCAGGGATGGGGCCTTCACAGCTTCTCTGGGCAATTTGTTCCAGTGCCTCACCACCCTCAGAGTGAAAAATTTCTTCCTAATATCTATTCTAAATCTACCGTCTTCCAGTTCAAAGCCATTTCCCCTCATCCTGTCCCTACAAACCCTTGTAAAAAGTCCCTCTCCAGCTTACTTGTAGGCCCCCTTCAGATAGTGGAAGGCTGCTATAAGGTCTCCCCAGTCTTCTCTTCTCCAGGCCGAACAACCCCAACTCTCTTAGCCTGTCCTCATAGGAGAGGTGCTCCAGCCCTCTGATCATCTTTGTGGCCCTCCTCTGGACCCTCTCCAACAGGTCCGTGTCCTTCCTGTGTCGAAGGCTCCAGGGCTGGATGCAATATTCCAGGTGCAGTCTCACAAGAGCAGAGTAGAGGGGCAGAATCACCTCCCTCATGCTGCTGGCCACGCTTCTTTTGATGCAGTCCAGGATCCAGTTGGCTTTCTGGACTGTGAGCGCACATTGCCAGCTCATGTTGAGTTTCAACCAACACTCCCGAATCATTCTCCTCAGGGCTGCTCTTGATCCATTCTCCTCCCAGCCTGTATTTGTGCATGGGATTGCCACAGCCCACATGCAGGACCTTGCATTTGGCCTTGTTGAAATTCATGAGGTTTGCACGGGCCCACCTCTTAAGCCTGTCCAGGACCCTCTGGATGGCATCCCTTCCCTCGAGCATGTTGGTCGTTCCACACAGCATAATTTAGTAAAATTTTTCCTACTGTGACCCTGCAAGTGACTTCCCTTTTTTCCCACTTCTACACCACTTGTGGTCCTGTATACAGTTTCTTTCTCAATATGATGCTACTGGGCTGTATGCAGAATGCTATAACAGAAAGAATCATATTTGGAAGCCTCTGACCAGTGCTGAGCCACAGTTACTCTTCTCATGAAGGCATAGGGTCCAAAAATTTTCCTTAAAGAAGAAAAGTTGGAAGATGTTCTTGGCATAGTTTATGTCAACACAGAATCTCTCATAATCCCAAACAACTGTGTAATAAGTGTGCTCAGATTAAAATATCTGCATGTTAGCTTAAAGTTTGTATACCTACTAAGTAAACAAGAAACAAGCTTCAATAATAATAATGACAATAATAATAATAATGAGAAGAAATACAAATATATATATTTACTCCAACATTCAATGTATTTTAAAATTCTGTTACTATAAATTCTTTTTGGAAGCAAAAAGGACCATCTGCTCAGGAGGAAATCAATACACGATGGATTTACTAGGCATAAATTGATCCAGAATGGCTTCTTCAATTGAGACAAAAAAAACTTTCATAAAGTTTTCATCAATGAATGCCACTAAGCCCTTGTCAGCTCTCGTGCGGGATTTATATCCAAAGGAAGTATTTAATCTCACAGATTTGTTTGTAAGACTAAAAAATAATTAAAAAAATGGACATATGTTTTCATTATAATAAAAGCATGGAAAAAAGGGTGAAGATGCCAGAAGAGCCTAACTTACTGGTTCTGATGCCTTTTCTGTGGTTCCTTTGGTATGTTCATACTCTTGTTGGCAAAGCTAAATATTAAAGCAGATCCAATTAGCAGTATAATATTCATGTATCAGGAAAGGCCATCTAACAAGTCCACACAAGTGAATGTCCATGAAAACATCTTTTTCAAAGAAAAATAATAACTCTTTAGTCTGCAGTTACTAGATTTACACTGTCTTTGATCGAGTCAAAGGCTAGGAAAGGGGACTCATCAGTGACAGGATATGGTGGGTTTTCAATCTCATCACTGGAAACCATAGCCCTCATTAACATCCCTGCCAGGCAAACATAAGATTTTCTAAGTTTTTAATTCAGTTATACAAACACCTCACTTAAAATAAAGGAAGCAAAAGGAAGCATTTAAATCCTTAGTTTCTATATGGGACAACGCATATTCGGTTACTCATTTGACTGTTATAAATATTTTCTTATTCAGTTCAGTCGTTAAATTCAGTGAGACTACATAGCAAGGCACTTCGCTGCCTGAGTAAGGGTGATGTATTTTTTCCAGTGGACTAATTTGCAGAATAGCATACTGATCTTCTAAAAGGGTAGCACAATTTACCATATAGATTAATGAAGGACTGAGGTCAAAAACCTCAGCACAAGCAGAGCTATCAGCTAAACCTTGATACACTGACATGCACACAACTCAGGAGGTGCTTTGGAAACACTCAGTCGTTTGTAAAAAAGAGAACAGCTTTATGTGTACCTTGAGCCTAGAGCCTAAGACAGTAACTGAATCAAGTCACGTACTAAAATAAATTTTCACTTGATTAATTGTTCTCATCTAGAGTCCTTAAAGAGTTTCTGGTGATGAACAAATCTCAGCATGCACATAGTCTGCGTGAGTGCAGAAAGTTGCTTATATTGAATTCTTGACATAAGCCTCAGAACCAAGATGATTCACAAATTAGACAAGGAATTCAGATAGGAATTTGAGCTTTGCAGGAACACTTCTTCATGTCTGTAAGTCAAACTGTTATTCAGATGAGTGTTGCTAGAGGCTATGTCTGTCATAACTAGTGAGGCACGCTTTCTCCTTTAAGGTGAACTGTGGTCATTTTAGCATGTATTTCATAACTTTTCCTGCAGACATAACGAAATGCTTCAGGTTGTTGATCTTATAATTACGGAATCGTTCGCTTACTGATGTCAGGTGTGAAAGGAGTTACTTTTTCAGCATAGTTCCCTGCCACACATTCACACGTGCAAGTATTTCCCCTGTCTTTGGTTAATGCTGAGTAAATGCAGTGCCTAGAAATACTGGTGTTCTTAGATACAGAGAGGTCAAGCTGTCATTCTTCACATAATGACAGAGAGACAGATCAGGAAAAAAGAATAGTTCACACTATGCTTTATGAATTTTCAGATGATGTGGAGTTACAGATAAAAGAATGTTAGCTGGCGTTATAGTGAACAGACAAAAATACGTTCCTTCAGATGACTATTTTCTAAAAGTGTCTGTTTCTCTTTAATAGGGAGACCAGAGGAGCAATTTAACAGTTCAGGTCACTGAAGTGTATCCTACATTAGTGCTGAAGGTGCTGTTCACCATCCAGGGCTAGATAGGGAGTGTCAGGCAGATGTGCTAACTTATTCAAGGATATAAATTGACTTTAACATGCTTTAAAATAACAACAACAACAAAAAAAAACTAACAAAAAGGTGTACAGAACACATCTGAAAACCAGGAAGGTCAACAAAGTGCTGCACCTTCTGATGACTGTGGTAACTGAAGCTTCCCAGTAATTCAGCATCTCTAGGAGTGATGCAAAGGGAATGAGATGAGAAACCATTCAGATGGTTTGATTCCTCCAACTTTAGAAAAAAGAAATGGGAGGACATCAGATTCATATTTTTATTTGGTCGAGAAGTAATCTGATTTCCCTAAGAACTGGTAGGTCTATTATTGATTAATTCACTGGGTAATCTTATATAGCAATTTCACACAGCATAACATGCTCTTTGGTGGCCTAAACTCCATTTTTGAACAATATAAACCATAAAACTGATAGTATAAATAGAAGAAGGGAACTACCATCTGTTCCCTTGCTTTAAATAGCCCCTCTTATGGATGGCAGTGTTTCAAAATAGAGTCAAAGGTTTCTGTGAGGAAAAAGAGGAAGGGGGAAAAAAAAAAAAAGAGGAGAGAAAAGAAGCCTTCAAGCAAGCAACCTGCCTTGACAGATAAAGAACAGTCTGACACAGAGAAAGAAAGAAAGGAAAAAAGAAAGACCTGACACTATCTTTTTCTTAGTCAGTCTCCTTATTTATATCGGGTTTTTAAAAGATTATTTTAATTACCTACCTCAGTTAATCTAAGCTATATTAACACAGGAAGATTAATTCATCCCACATATTATCCATTCATTTAGCCTAATTTTTCCCCTCCCTGTAATATCTTCCAAAGGATGCAGCGTAAATGGGTTCCTGGTAATAGGATCAAATAAAATAATGTATACAAGAATATTGTGAACAGATTATTTTTCAATTAAATTATCTTTCCATTAGAAGTATATCAGTTGAATATTTTTCATCTTGGCTTTAATGTGCTCCATTTATTTATTTAATGAAGATATGGATGACAATGCATTCATCCTAAATTTTATTTTTCATAATGGAGTGGCCTTTTCAGACCTCAGCAGAACCCATAATTTCCTGTGCTGAGGGCTGTACAAACATACAAAAAGGAGATTGCTCTTGCTCTGATTAATTTATTATCTAACAGATAAGCCAGATGTAGGATACACCTACATGGGTTCTTGCCCTCTGAGCAGACGTGAGCTCATTCGATTTGCATCCAAAGCAGATGGAAATTTTCTCTGCCTGTGCTCCACATTAACTAGAAGCCTTGTGAATACAAATAACATAGTGTTTAGTCCAAGCTACTGAGTACTGATGAAAGATGTTATATCTTAACTTGTGCTTAGGGTGTCCTACAGCATCTTTTCAGGATTACAGATAAAGTGAACTCTAGTCTTTCTGAAAACTATTGTATAGATATCTCCAAATAATGGAAGGTGGTAATCTGGAAGAAGGCAACACAACTTTTGGAGATGTCTGGATGTGCAAGATAAAGGACAAGAGTAGCAATTTCTTGGGGAAGAACTGAGTAACTGCGAATTGAAGTACAATGCCCAGTCTAAGGCAGAATCAGTGTGCCTGAACCTACTAGAGCTAATCATGACTGAGAGTCATTTGACTCTTTGAGTGAGCATTTAGCTGTCTAATAATTAGCTTTATAAACTCAGCTAGTCATTTGTGTTCCCTCTAGAGTGAACAAAGGAAAGCAGACACTCCCAGACAAGATACCTGTCCAATCATCTCAGACAAATTATGATGGACTGAACCATCTGCGGGCAATGCTTTTCTCTCCCCAATGACTACTCAAAAAAAAAAAAAAAAAAAACCCAAACCTACACTTTTCATTTTTAGGTTACAGAAGTGTTTCCCCTTGATTTTGGAATGTTTGATGTTTCCTTGAATTTGAAATGTCTCTTTTCTGATGTGTAACTCATCACTCAGCTACTACAGGATGTTATTTTTATTCTTCTTTGATAACCTTTTTTTCTGGATTTTTCCCCCTATTTTCTGCTGCTCTGCTCTTTAAATTATCAGTCACCAACCCCATCCCTAGGGNAAAGAAAAATGGTGAGAAAAATAAAAGTGATTACAAATCTATTTTACACTCACCCTCACTCCAAGCTGAAATTATCCTGTTCACTGAGGCACAGGTGGTGATTTTCCTAACTTGATTTGGTCATTAAAAATCCTCTAGCTGCTTCAATACTTTCTCCCGGAGGCCCCTATCAGCACTCTCTTCTCCAGTGATTAGAATAGAGCCGATTGGCCTTCTGAACTTATTACAACCCTTTTTCTAATGATCTCATAATGACTGCAAACCTGAGTCCAGCAACCTGACAGATAATGATGTCAATTATGCAAAACAGAAATGATGGCTTTAAATGTAATACACTGTATTTGGAACTTGGCAGGGGGTGGGGGGGAGAGGTTGTCTTATTTATAATTTCACTTGCTAACTCTGTCATGTTTCAAAATGTCAGTAAAAGTTAATAACGGGGAGGCTGGGGAACACACAAAAAGATGCTGGTTACCCTTGACAAATTTAAAAAAGAGGGTTAGTTCTTCTTCCTTCCCTTCTTCCCTAAAAATCTCCTGGGGGATTTTGGCTCTTGTGCTATTCCAGTGAGATTTTACAACTTTAGTCCCTTCTTTTTGTTTTCCAATGGAATCCCTATGGGAAATCCTAAGGCTTGTAGGCACCTCAACGGTCAGTGTCAGTGAATTTGTTTTAATGACTACTTATTAGAAAAAAATCACTCTGAGGTAAGTATTTTTTTTTGCTTTAAATTATCAACAATTACGGGTTAAAATATGAGCAATCATTTATGGCAAAACTAGGACACATTTAACATTCAACCTTGAACAAATAAAAATTTGTTCAGCTTTTTTGGAAAGCTCCTGTAACTTTACATGAGAGGGTTGCTTATATAAGGTGTGCCATGGCAAAATCAGATTGAGTTAGGGCATCACATTACAAAAGCCCATGACAAAATCCACGTCCCAGCCTAGTTTTTGCTTTACTAAGCTGCATTGTCCTACTCCCAGTTATTCCTACCTTCCCATGTTCCCCAGACAACAGTAACCTCCTAGCATTTAATTCTCATGGTAGTTTGACAATCCCCAACGAGCTGTTCTTTTTAGACCTCAAAGGTTATGTTTCACAGTTCTAAAATTTAACAATTTTTTATCACAATAGGAATCTGTCCCAGAGTAGCTAAAGAAGTTGTAGGTTCAGGACATTTTGTGTGATTATGTAGTGTGAGAAAACGAAGCCTGAGCCCTGCACAAAGGAAACTGCAGTCTCAGAGATGCAAAGAAGTCAATGACATGGACAGGGACAATTGTGTGATGGGAATAATGGCATTACAGAAGGGGGAATGTGCTTTGGAGTAGCATTTCAGTATAAGGCTGGACCTGGGAAATGTGGAAATTATATCTGTTTATTCCTAACTGAGTATGACCAGAAGGCAACAATCTTTCAAACTGACATGCTACATTGCCCTTTCTAAACAGCAGTGATAGTACCAGAGCCAGTTCCAGGAGTGGGAATAAAAAGTGCCTATAATCAATGCAAATAGATGTATAATATTCTGCAGGTCTGATTCAGTACATAATGCAATTGACAGAAGAGCTCCTATTGATTTCCATAACGTTAGACAAAACCTCAGGTGGCAGAGACATATCCCAAAAGATGATTCAAACTTTATTATTTTTCTCACATTATGAAAAATAAATGCACGGATTTTTCAAAATCAGATGCTTTTCACAGGGCTTTAGGATCCAATAATTTGTAGTGAATCATAAGTACTCTTTATATAATTTATTAGAATACATGTTTGCAGATGAATATTTAAATGGTTTTATTTATAGTAGCATAGGAAATCTACTTGTAATGATCTCAGTATTTTCTGGTAGAGAGAGATGGTGAGAAATCCTATGCGGGGGTAAACTCAGAAATCAAAAATGAAAAAAAAAAGGTATTGAACCACCAACTGTAATATCATGTCACCATAAATGTCAGATTTTTCTTTACAGTGGTGATACTGTGTCATCCAGGTTTTAGCAGAAAGAACGACAGTTTCCATCACTAATACACACCACTCTCCTGAGATACTACCTGCCCTGGAGAGAAGCATTTATTTACCGTGGCTGATCATATTTCTCCTCCATGCCAGCTCCACCTTGTGATGCTGACAGAATGTCCAAGTTGGGTGACTTTTTAGGGAGACTAGCACAATATAAAAAATCCCGAAAGCCATCCAAACGTGGTAAAAAAAAAAAAGAAAAAAAAGAAAGCGGGAGGACATTAAAAAAGTGAACACTGAGCTTTCAAGTGGTATTTCCTCTCTTGCTTTGGTGGGTGGCTGCAGCCAGACCACCTAGTCATGGCTATGTCTCAATTGCATTTGACACTTAACGTTTTTCTCTATATATATTGTTCCTAGATATTAATGGATATTGTAAATCTTCAGATAATTTCACTGAACTCCTGGATTTTTACATATGTTGCCCACAAGTTGTCCATTAATAAAACAAACAAACAAGCAGAATATAATTCATTCTTCTGTTACTGAGGTTGTATATAGAGAAAGGTAATAACAAGGTATTTTTATGTAAAAACGTTTTCCTTACTATTAGATGTCTTTAAGAGTATTCTTATTTACCCAATGCTCCATACAGTGATGCCTCCACCAAGACCTGGATATTTGCAGAATGTTCTTGGATCAAGAAAGAGAATTTACCATTTATTTGTGGCAGGAGAGGAACAGATGAAAATTATTGAAGAACTTATTTTCAAGTAGGAGTAGTTCTGGTGGAATTAACTGAATGTGAGGTTGTATATCTTTTGTGTGGCTTCTTTTGTTAGCCACTTTTTCCAAACCCAAACAATTTGATTTTTTTTAATGTGAATTTACTTTTTTGGTTTTGGGTTGGGTTTTTTTTGGGTGCTTGTAATTGGAGATAAGATTTTAGTCATAGTCTGAGTCAGAAACAACCAACTTGCTCTTCATATTTTTGTTCCTGCAGCCCAGAGTGCTACTGAATGCTTTGTGCTCTTGTAGTGCATGTTCATGTCTAATTTGCTCTTCGCTACTGCTTTTCAGTGTCTCAGTACAATAAGCTCACTGACTCAGGAGGTGCTTGCTTGGGCTGTAGTGCTGTGGATTTTATAACGTCTTTAATTTCAGTGAAACAAACTACCATTTTGTGCCATGGCCTCGCTTTAAAATACTTTATTTGGAACACTCCAGTGCAATGACAAAGCACGGTACATGCAGTAAGTCTTGTAGCACTCCAAAAGCAAATATATTTAATTTCTTTCTTACATTTAATTGATTGCTTAATATAGCACTTGTTGCTGAGGGGTATGGTGAAAGTAGAATTGACACTGAAGGAAATAAGTGCAAACAAAGATACATCTGTAATACCGGTGCTTTTATTTTCTCTACATGCAGTTACATCTCATGTGATGGACAGGAGAATTACTCTTTCTGTCCAGAGAAAAGCTATATAGCAATAGTTATTAAAGAGCAACAGGGGAAATAGATATCACATATTGAATGTGTCCAGCACTCTTATATTGTTGGGAAAAAAAGCAAAATCTTAGGTACCAGGTGTAACTAATACTTCAGTTCAGCTGCTGTGCCCACTTCTCTTAATATTTTATTTCCAGCTGTAATAGCTTTTTGTCTTTTGAAAATTACAAAAAGTTATTAGTTCTCCTATAAGCCATAAATTCTATCAGGTTGAGGAACAGGCTTATACGTCTCTGAGAATATCACTAACCCAGATATTGGTTTTCTTACTGCTTAAAAAAAAAATAGTTGATTATTATTTATTATTCTCTGTATGTCAAATAGTACAGGTCCAGAACTTTTAAAGTAAAAGCTTACTGTGTCTGGCGTTTCAGAAATACATGTCAAAAGAGATCCAACCCTGAAGAGTTTACAATGCAAGGATAAAACATAACAGAGCAGGCAAATATGACAGATGGTGTGAACACAAGGTACTAAGAGGACAATCGTTACCAGTGTCACAAGCAGCAGTCATGACCCACCAGCTGCCTACCTGCTGCAGGAGTTTCAGATAGCCTGACAAGAGATCAGAAGAGGAAAAGGAGTGAGGTGAGTGCTGGCTAGAAGTACGAGAAAAAGACTTCAGTGGGAGTTTTGGGTTGTTATCATATTTCATGTCTTGGCAAAGCCCTTGGGGATGGGGGTAAGTAGGATTGTGCATTCACCTTTCCTAAGACCATCCTTGGACTGACTGACTTTTCAGTAGTGTTTTTCTTGTCCCCCAATAACAAGACAGCATTATTTATAAGGGACATGGGCATTTCAAATTTACCTCGCTGAAATTTCTTATGTGGCAGTCATAAAGAAGACTTCTGGGGCATGAGAAATTGGAGACCTCTAACCAACAGTGGACTCAACCATGAAACTTGATGAGACAAAGTATGCTACATTCACTGCTGTTCAATCATCTCATGGTCTTTGTTATCTTGGCCCCCTCCCAACAAATCCAGACCTGCCCTGTGTAAAAATATCATCTGAGAGTTTGTAGATGTAAATATACTTTAGGGCATGCATGTTTGTACAGGTGCTGACACAGCGTCACACTGACGCTGTCTGGGCTACCTCAGCGACACTCCAGCACTCAGTTCATCATGCACTCCTCCAGGCTGACCTTTGAGACTTGGAGAATGTGTGTGTGACTTAAAATAATTTGTGGCTGAGAGTGTCTCCTTCCATTTGTCAGTGATGACAATGAATTTCCTTCCCACATGCTTGCCAGCAGCTAATTATTTCCTCCCTCCTCCAGTCCACAGTGAGCAATGATATCTTAAGCCACAAATAACAGCAGTTTATTAATACAAAAGGGAAGCTGGTGACCACAACAAGTTCTTGTGTGGCTTTGCCTAGTGGGATGATAGCTTTTTGAGACAAGCTGCCCTCTAAGGGCTGGTCTTCATGACAGTTAATTATTTATCGTTGCAATGGAAGTGAAAAAATGAATCAGAACATGCACATAAAAACTCCCAAAGTCTGGTCATGCAGCTCCCTCACGCAGCCTGAGGTTATCAAGGAAACTGTCACTTGCAAAACCCTCCTGTTGGGAAATGTGCTTGCAGTATAGAACGAATATTTGGGAAACATATTTTCAGAAGCATGAAAAAATTTGAAAAAAGGCCTGGAGACTCCTACCCTGCCCCCACCCTTTTCTAACTTCAAAGGTCAGTTTGTCTCATAGTAGATTTACCATGGAAAGCATTTGGTCGTGTTCTGAAGAATAAGTGCCTTATTATTATTTCTCATCTAAAATGCTAGGAAAAAAAGGGTCACTATTTAAAGACCACTAAATAAAAACAGTCTTTGGCTCAAGACTTCCTTGATTCACAATAAATCAGTGAAGGAAAGAAGAAAATACTGGGGAAAGTATCACCATATTGAATAAAAAAAATTGGTTGGGAGGGAGGTCCTTTAAGCCAACCTCCTACTTTGGGTGGGACTACTGTCTCACTGGGTTGGCAAAAGCTTGCCTAGCCAAATCTGGGAGACTTCCAAGGAGGGAGATTCCACAAGGATGGTTGTTTGATTTAAGCAGCTGATGTCTGTTATGATCTTAATTTTATAAGCATGACGACCATTTAGAAACAGAATATGGGAATATGTGGACCTTCAGTATGACCTAATATGACTATTCACAAATTCTCACATTATCTTCTTGTTTTATTTCATTTTTGTTTTCCATCGATAGCAATTAATCTTTATATCACTGAAGACAGTCATAACCTTTGTCTTCCTAATCAAAAGCTTTCTTTTTTTTTGCTTAAAAATACTAAACTTCAACTGTTCCTTTAATAGAGTCTGTATTGGGTTTATGTGGCAGAGGTTTGGCGGTGGAAGGGCTGCAGGGGTGGCTTCTGTGATAAGATGCTGGAAGCTGCTCCCATGTCTGATAGAGCCAGACCCAAGACGGACTCACCACTGGCCAAAGCTGAGCCAGTCAGTGACATTGGTAGCACGTCTGTGATAGCATATTAAAGACAGGGTAAAAAATGCTGTGTAACCGCAGCTGGGAGAGAACAGTGAGAAAATGTGAGAGGAAACAACTCTGCAGACACCAAGGTCAGTGAAGACAGAGAGGGAGGAGGTGCTCCAGGCACTGGAGCAGAGATTCCCCTGCAGCCCGTGGTGAACACCGTGGTGAGGCAGGTTGTCCCCCTGCAGCCCATTCAGGTCCACAGTGGAGCAGATATCCATCTGCAGCCCATGGAGGACCTCATGACGGAGCAAGTGGCTATGCCCTCAAGGAAGGTGCAGCCCATGGAAACCCATGCTGGAGCAGGGTCCTGGCAAAAGCTGTGGCCCATGGAGAGGAGACGGCACTGGAGCAGGTTTTCTGATAGGACCTATGACCCTGTGGTAGGACCCACACTGAAGCAGTCTGTTCCTGAAGGACTGTACCCTGTGGAAAGGACCCGTGCTGGAATAGTTCATGAAGAACTGCAGCCCATGGGAAGGACTCATGTTGGAGCAATTTGTGAAGGACTGCATCCTAGGGGAAAGACCCTTGCTAGAGCAGGGCAAGAGTGTGAGGAAGAAGGAGAAGCAGAGATGAAGCATTACGAACTGACCACAACCTACAACCCCTAGTCTCCCTGTGTCACTCAGGCAGAGAAGACAGAAGAGCTGAGAGTAAAATTGAGCCTGGGAAGAAGGGAGAGGTGGAGGAAAGGTATTCTTAAATTTGTTTGTATTTCTTATTATCCTACTCTAATTTTTTCAATAAATTAAATTAATCTTCCCCAGTTCCCCAATTCGAGCCTGTTTTGCCCATGATGATAACTGGTGGGTAATCTCTCTGTACTTATCTCAACCCATGAGCTTTTCATCATATTTTCTCGCGATCCTGTTGATGGAAGGGGAGTGACAGAGTGGCTTGGTGGCCAACTGAGGTTAACCATCACAGAACCTAAGTGCAGACCACTACTGCAAGTGCTGTTTAGAAGTAGCCAGTATTCTGAATTCTTTTAAGTATTTTTTTTCATCAATGTATCCTTCATTTTTGCAAAAGACTAAATTTTCAAATGAAAACCTAAATGATTCCAATAATAACAATTAAAAAACAAAGCAAACAAAGCCACCCCTAGTAATAACAAATCAATATTTCCTATGTTGTGCATATTTTGCAGTGGGACTGGGACAAATGGATCCTTCAGTTAAATGAAATAATACATGGTTTGCTGCATCTGTGAATTAGCTGTATAAAGATAACTGAGGCAGGTAAATGCTGAATAAAACTGGATGATGTGCACTAGAGAACCAATTACATCTTTTAGCAAATAGTCTTTATATTAGGGTACCCACTAAGCACTGACGCCAAGCTAGCACTTGAAATGAATGGCTGCAGATCCTAATTTGATAACTGGTATAGATATGCTGGAAGCAATGGAAATGTGTTGATTTGGGCTACTTAGCAAAGAATAACCGATGCCTTAAAACAGAACATTATTCTGTAAATGCTGAACATCTGTGTTCTCCCTGTGATTGCCACAATTGAGATGAGATTTTCTTAATCTAATTTGCAGGATGCATTTAAATTGGGAAATTAGACCTTCCATCCACTCCGCATGTACCTAAATCTCAAACTTTGGAATCTACAGCCTTTTAGATAGTTACAGCCATGATACACTCTGGGTCAGGGTCTGAGCCAGGATGTCAGCAAAAAGTTTGTCCAAATTAAAGGAGCTTTGGGGAAATGGCTTTGCCATTTTAACTCAGATATCCTAACTGAAACTCATCTTAGGTGACATCAATTCCCTACACCCTCCAAAAAAATGAGCTTGCTATTAATAACATTTTTTCATTCATAGTTTCACTCTGAGTCACAATGTGGCCATTCCTGTCATAACCTTGCTGTCACAGATACCATCATTCTTCTTTTTCATAAAGCACCAGTTTCCTACAGCAATTTTTGTGCCTAAATACAACTGAGGTGAATTGCTAAGGAAGAGCAGAAAGTCCCAGAGAATGAACAGCCAGAAATGATTAAAAGTTACTTTAAATTAAAAGCTGAAGAAACTAATTTCATGGTCACAGGAGAGAGACCCTGATACAAGCATATACATATTCTTATCTTTAGATTAACTCCACCGCAAGGCTGTGAGAAGCCTGGCTCCATTTTCTTGATGACCTCCTCATAGTTTCCTGGGAGGCTGCTGTTAGGTCCTCTGAAACTGTCCCAGGCTGAACAAGCTCCAGTCCCTCAGCCTCTCCTCACTGGGCAAGTGCTCTAACCCTGACCGACTCAGTGCTCCTCACTGAACTTGTTCCAGTTTGTAGATGTCTTTCTTGTATCAGGGGAGACAAAACTGGACACAGTATTCTAGATACAGTCTAAAATGTGGACTGAATCCATGCATTTTATCCATCAGAAACACGATCTCAGCCTAAAACTCATCAGCAGAGTTTGGGCTGCCTCTCTAGCTCACTGGGAAAAGATTCAAATTGGCAAATAACAATTCACCTATATTGGATACCTCTGTTAAAGACTTCTCTCTCCAGTGACTGTAGAGAGCAGTAGACACTGTAAAGTCTGGTGGTTTAGTTTAGTATGGATGGTAAAATATTTAATGGTTAAAGACAAGGAAGCTGAGTTACATACTTGTAGACTGCTCTGTAATGTCCAGTCAAAAGTGATTCTTCAAGTACAAAGTTGAGACAGCAACTGAAGGCTCATAATGGCACACTTTGTGCTTGGTCTGTTGTGAGAATAACTAGAGCCCATTAGTTTGCAAGGTTGTCAAGCCATGAATCTTTTGCTAAGATGAAGCTGACTTAGAAACAAAAAGGATATTTTCCCTTTTTTTCTCCAACAAAGGGACCTTGACTTTCAATTCATGATTTGCAAAGGACTTTGTGTCTCTAATGAAAGGGAGGTGTGGAAGAAAAACTCAGATTAACAAAATATCATATATCATTTTTGAAATCTTCTTCATATCTAGGACTACAGATCTCCCTAATAAAACACAGAAACAAAATGAGAGAAAGATAATGAAAGCTAGGATTTCATGAGGTAAGAGAGATCTTTGCAGAAAGCGAACATCATGCACAGCACCCCTGCAGATGTGGAGTATCCCAGTCTAAATCCCTCACGCTATCTCTTGCCAACACACTTTTTCTTCCATTCTGTGTTTTTTCACTTTCCCGCTCCTCTCCAAGAATGTATATTCATCCACCTCCTTAGTATGGTCACCACAAGCTCATAAAGCTCAGAGAACATTGTCAGCCCTCAAAACACTATACACTCTTCTGTAGTTCCAATGTTCCATGAACTACCTGGGAACCACTTACCATGGCGTCATGGACCACTAACACCACTTGGATTACTGTTTGGGAATCAGACTTAAGTCATAAGTTAAATAGAAACTTATTTAACTTCAAAATAAGTTAAATTTGTTTACAATTTGTTTGACTTCAGTGGGTTTTAAGATTTTTTTTTAAGGTGGGGTGTCCTGCTTAATAATGCTCCTGGCTTTGTGTTCTGTTTTGTTTTTTTGTTAAGATTGACTGTATTTTTCATTTCACTTGAATTTTGTTGTTGTTGAAAATATTTCAAAGGACAAAGGGTGTAAAAATCTTTTAAAATTCACTCCTGCCCACTCATTCCATGTTTAAAAACAGGACTTAAGCTCTTGTGTCACTTAAGCATGTTTTGGAAATGTACATTCATCTGTTTATCAAAATAATATGATCTATAAACTCTATTCAGGAGACCTTTCTTCTCATCTACTCTCTCTACACAAAGTCTTTTCTATTCTTATATCTCACTCATCTGCTCTTTACTCAAACAAACCTCCATTCTTCCCAGTCTTGTTTCATCCTTACTATTCTTTTCCCTCCAAACCAGAAATGAAACCACCCAGCAAAACCTGGATTTATAGCTCAATGCTTCAACTCCTGAAGCCGGATTTGTTCGCTCTCAAGACAATCAAACTCACTCATCTCTAAAAATCATCAGTCTGAAGTAGCAAGGGTGCTAATTATTTTTAGTGTTTGTTGGAGGTTATTAAGAAATTAATAAAGTTGATCGTGTTTCCTGAAAATGCTACAGTGCTGATTAACTGCTTGTTAAAATAAGGAACGTATACGAACCACTTCCATATAATTAATCTTTTCTGTTCCTCATTTTTTCCTTATTTATTGACTAAGATATGCTTTCTGAAAGCAGGATTTATGCTCAGGAACAGTAAAGGCACAATATTTAGAACTCTGTTGAGCACTTTGCCTATAGAAATGTTATATGTATATCTATTTAACACATTGTAGTGAGAAATTTGGGGAACACAGGATTAATCATGTTTCATTCTCAAGAAGAGTTTGCAGGTTGATGTAAGATATTCAGCCTAGCAATACAGGAGCCAAACAGTTTTGGATAAAATCAGATATCCACCTACACAAACCACCTTCACTGGAACTGCACCGCATTTCAGCATCTAACCATATTTTGCCTGAAATTCAGCCAAGCAAAAACCAGCACATTTATCTCAGCTATACTCCTAACTCAGACAGAAGACCCTGTTCCACAAAGACTTGATATTAACAATTAAGAATTCTAATTCCTCTTTGAAATAAACCAGAACTTTAGTATTTACCTAACTCTGATGTAGTCTTTAGGAAAAGTTTGCTTCCAGCAAGGAAGTCGTGGCTTGGTTTCTAGTCTTGCCATGTTCTTATTCAACTTGTCTGAAAAAAGCATCATCAGAATACTTAGTGGAAAGCTTTGCTACCAGCTAATAGCAGCCTGGTTATGGCCTAGTGATTCACACTGATATATTGAGAGGTCTTAGATCCTCTGTCAAGCTTCATTTACAGTGAAAATGAGCCAATGACTCTTGTCTATTTTCCTTCCCAGGCTATCGGAGCAGCCATCTCCTGACCATGTTTCCTATCCCTAGGGAAGAGCACAATTATGCTGATAATCACTTTCTTGATTCAGTCTGACATGCAATTTCTCTTCTCCTCCAAATCCAACAAGTCCTTTTTTTAAGCACACTTGTTCCAAAACATGCTTAAATATTAGATCTCCCACACAGAGACAGGCATTACCTAACTGATCCTGGAGTTCATGAATACTCCATTGAACTAATTAAAAAAAAAAAAAAAAAGGTCCTCTGTAAGATAGTAGCATAACTTTATCATTTCATTGTGCTTTCCCCTCTTATTTCCATCTCCTTGCCCTTGTTTGGGAATTGCCTGTTTGAAATAGAAGGTCCTTATGGCAAGGGTGACTTGCTTCACACAAGACAGGAAAGGCCCTAGACAGCTGGACTGATAAAAAAAAAAGCTAAGTTATAACAACTAATGAGCACTGCTGGTGTGGGAGTTTTATTATTGTGCTAGCTTTAAAAAATAGAAACAGCTGAAAATTTTTCTGCAGAAATTATTTTTGATACAAAAGTGTTTCTTTGACAGAAGGGACATTTTCATTGAATGGAACGGCTTTCTTTGGGAGGGAAAAAAGCCCCACAAGCAGAACCTGTTTAATTCCTGAAGAACTGAAGCCCCAAAAGCTCACTCTGAAATCATTACATTTTCAATTAAAAGAAAATTGTGCACACACAGAAGCACATATATACCTGCACATTTATTTATTTATTTATTTATTCATTCATTCATTCATTGTGTCCTTTTTGGGGGGTGAAGTGAGAGTGAATAAAGTTCGGGAGGCTGTGTCCTCTTTGATTTTTCACTAAACAATTTACTACAGAAATTTTTAATGTTCTATTCAGCTGAGATGATAAGTGTTATTGTATTGCTTTGTCTAATCAATAATATATTCATATATACATATATCTACATATAGATATGTTTGTACATATAGTATAGTGGAGTTATATTTGGTTGGTTTTCCTCTAATACAGTTTTTAAAGTCATGCATGCACCAATAAGATACCAGGTCTTATGTTCCATATCCATTCTGCCATAACAACTTGAAATCTTATTTGTACTGGACTGGGGAAGAGAGCATTTTTGCACTTGTAGCAGTTGTATATTGCCCCATAGCTCGTTCAAAAGTGACGGTGCTAACCTGCACAGCCAGCTCGGAGCTTCTTTAGCCCTCACCTTGCAAGTACAACTTAAATTAATTTCAAAGCCCAAAAGCAAGACATGACTGATACCACAGAGATTTCGCTTAGTATTTGAGCTGAAACCATGCAAAAACCATCCATGAATATGCATTAACGTTTGCACTTATTTAAAACTTGCACCATGTTCCATTATGATTCTGCAAAGATTCATTCATATCCAAGGTGAACCTGCTTTTAATTTGGGAAAGTTTTTTAAATGAAAATAGAAAACCTGGAAAATTTTTGCCAGTAAATGGTTGCTTTAAGTGTAAGAAGATATACATGGTACCAAACCCATCCATTCCTCTTTTTCTTTCATTTGCAGTTACTGGAGCACATTCCTATTTTTTCTTTTTCTTACCTTTCTGCACTGAACAAGCAGCTGTGTTGAGGGGAATTTCAGTCTGCCTAATCTAAGTTGTTTACAAAGCACATATCAAAACTTAATTTCTACCTCTGTACTTTGTAGAAAACCTATTTTGTGGAGATGACAGTTTATTTCAGGACTTAAAGGTAATATGGGGCATACACAGAGCTGTGAAGTCCAGTCCTTGAAAGAGAGACTTATAAATGTTTTGTAACCAACAACTGAACTCACAATTTGGACCATTTAACAGCTCAGGATGAGAAGCGCCATGTAGTAAGGCCAGAGATAATTTGTTGCAGAGACCCAAGATTAAAATTTTGATTTATGAAATATGCCTTTTCTTCAGTTGCTCCTACAGGACTGCTAGCTATTGTAAATGTGCCTTTCTAGTTTAGGCTGTAACGATTAAAATTACGTCTCCCACTGAAAGTAAGTGTTTAAAACTGCATATGAAATGATGTACTTAAAATTTTCAGTATGAAAATTCAATGATAATCACACTTTACAGCATAAAACTACAGGGCCTGATTATGTTTGACATTAGCAAGAACTCTAACAAGACATTACTAAGAAAAATAACACACTCAAATCATGCGATTCGGCTCTTACCACATTAAGGAAGTAATAAGCTTCTAATATCTCTACTGCAAGACATAGCAAAAATAGACAAGCATCTTTCCTGTCAGATATTTTAAAAGAAAACCTAAACAGAGAAAAAAGAGAGGAAATGTAGCTTAAGCAGAAGCAAAGCAAGAGTAGCCAGAGGCTGACCTACATTTGAAATACATAAAAGCCCAACAGCAGTGCTCACTGCAGCTCTAAGAATGCAATTTCAAGTATTTTCCATGACTTCCTATGAAATGGTGATGATCCAGTCTGAATCAGTGCAACAGCTGTTGCAATGATCTATAGGCATTATCAGTAATAAGTCTCAGAGGAGGCTGAGAATGTGCACTGTGAGCAGCTGGATCCTTCTCACCTCCTGCTGGACAGCAGTTCCTTCTCACTGTGATCCACATGTGAGGAGTACCAGAAGGCAAAGGAGCTGCCTTGTTATTTTCCTACTCTGTGAGCAGCATTATTTTATAATGAACCTCAATCAGACTTCATGATTTTTGCAAGTCTATTAGTCAGAGAACCTGCTTCATCTTGCCCCCTTGTAATGGGATTTGCAAAGCAATTATACATCCCCGTCTCAGTTGATGTGCCTCGGACTAAAACCTTACACATGACTGCATTAGTTTATCACAGTAACACATACAGTCTATAACACACCTCTGCTACCTGTCACAACAGTCAAAGAAATTAAAGAAAAAAAGAAAACTGGGAAGTGTCTAACTGTTGTTGCTGTAGGTATTTTCCCAGCCAGTCTCAGTTAATTTCCTTTAAGGCTGACAATAATCCGTGTTTTCATACACAGATTTTGAAGCATATTTGAAAGGCTGGGAATGTGTTGATTCTTCTTCTTTACAGAATAACTGAGGAGAAATAAATGGTTTTCTACACAAACAAAGGAATTCTGTGTTCTTGTGGACAAGCATCTGGGATGACTCAGTGCACTGTAATGGACCACACTTGCAGTGCAGTGGAGCAAAAGACCATCTGTAGGATCAGAATCTTAGCCAGAGCATCTTTACACACTAAAAAAGTCAAACACAGTTTTGTTGAGCAGTTATTAGGTTGTGACTCACGGCAGTTTAAAATGGAAGTGGAAGGGGTGCTGACTAAACTGGTGATGGGTTGTATAAGTGTATATGAAAATAGACACATGGGATGAAACAGTAGTTTGAAGACTTATCATTAATCCATTTTCCTTTCAGTCAGGAAAGAAAGGTGGTTTGTCAAAAACCAAAATTCACCTTACACTTTTACCCACTTGAGTGAAATGTCTGCAGACCATATTGCTGAGTTCCAGAGTGACTGGAGGAGAACACAGAAGGGAGTATATCCATGAAGGATCGACAGAGCAGGGATGCTGAGTCCCAGCTAATAGCCTCTGAAGTAGGGAAGAGACAAACCAGATAGTACTTTAATCTTGAGTTCATTGTACTCAGAGACTCTAAAGATCTAACCAGGAGTATACTA
>VZSZ01004585.1:48722-59541 GCA_013398815.1 Ibidorhyncha struthersii
TTTTTTTTGAGGAGGAGGAGGGTGTGGAGGATGGAAATAGCTGTGATTTTATGATGATTAAAGGTCCAGATGTGGCAACCTCCCAGCCAAAGTATTTTTCCCAGTGTTTTGCCCTGCTCTTTCTCTCTCTGTTGGTCTCTTCTATAAGCTACAGTACATCTGTTCGCCTTGGTTATTTTCACTGCAAGCTGGCAGGATTTGTTTCTCTTCCAAAGTGCCAAGTTAAAAAATAAATAATCCTGTATTGTGTATAAAATTCATTCCCATGAGACCAACCCTCTCCTAATGAAGTCAGTTGTTTTATTTTTTTCATACACCAGACCATTTACTCTGAGATGATATTAATTTACAACTGGAATCACAATTGACACCTGGCAGTGCACTAAACAATATGGGGCTTCCAATCAACATCATTAGTTGCTCATGCTTTGCTGAATCTCTGCTCATTAAACTCCAGATCCTGTCTCCAGTGAAGTCTCGGCAGCTTGTTGGCCACTGGGGAGTTCCTTCTGAAATAAAGAGGTAGGGACACTCCACAAATGCCGCGAAAATTGAGGGCTGGAGCAGCTGTCCAGATGCCTGTGCCTCTAGCTTCATCTATTCTGGCAGAAAAAGCTGGATGATATGCATGATGGTGGATTCATCATTTATACTTTCCCCTTCCCTCATTTGCACCAAATCCCTGATGCACGTTGGCAGACTCAGGCTTTAAAGATGAGCCGGAGATACCCATTACAAACACAGCCTCCTCCAATCAGCAGAGATATGTTAGCTGTGGTGCAGGACTAGCTATCACTTCCCACAGAGATTAGGACCAAAGGGAGACACTTTCAAAGCTATAAAACCTGAGTAATTTGATGGCGAGCCATAGAAATACAGTTCTAGAGTCAAGCAGCTGCAGAAATCTGCTTTTCTGCCTTACTGCTTTACAAATTAGCTGTGGCCATAATATGCCTATGACTCAGATCTCAACCACGGGACAAATCTGAGTGACATTCATAGAGGCTGGTACTGTTTCTCTACATGTTTTGCAGTTATGGAAAGAAACAGATGTTATTTAATTAGAAAGTAACCCCCTGCTAGATAGGCCTAGTTAGCTTTGTGGTCTAGTACTTGTCATCAGTGATTGTTTCTAAGAGCAGATCTTGCAGGAACATTGAATCATTTCTTCTAGTTGAGACAAGCTATTGGCTTAGTCAAGAGGTAACGTTCCATTGACTGATCCAGCAGAGTTTTTGACTGTGTACACAGTGTTGTTAGATGAGGTCTTACACAAGGCAATATAAAAGAACTACTTATATCAGGATCAGCTATAGGCTAGGAAGCTCCTCTCCAGCTCAGGCTCTCTCTGGTGTTTTGTACCAGTGGACAGATACATAACTGATTGCAGAAGTAAACTTGGATGTGATTCATTTAATGTACTGAAGTAATTCATGTTCACAGTAGAAAAGGTAGTTGTAAAAAAAAAATAGAAAAACAACAAAAATTTATTAAATATTGATTGCTAAATTGAAGTGGGATTTGGCATGCAGAGAGGGGAAGCTTTGAAAGTGCTTTCAGAAGCAATGGAGTTACATGAGGACTAAAGAACAGTTGCAGATTTTACACTGGTAAGGGCCACAACAAGGCCCTTAAGGGTCACAACATACAGCTTTTTAATAGCAGCACTGTGGATAAAATATCTAGACTATAGAAACCAGGAGCAGGATGGTCTTGACATAATCAAAGCCACAAACCAAGCCTTCAGATTGTGTTAATTAGGATTTCTGTTGACATAATCATACAGGACAGGCAGTAGTATGCTCTACTCGGATTCCAGGGTGAATGTGTGTCAGGCCATTTTATTTCTATTTGTCTTTTTTTTCTGTAATATGATTTTTCTCTGCTCTGTCTGAGAAAGACTCTTGCTTTCAAATAACTTATTTGAATCATAGAAAGGAAAGAAAATTACACCAGGTATGTGAAGATCTTTAAAGAAAACATTCCTGAAGAATGAGGAATGTAGTTCACTAAAGTGCTTGGGTATTTCTTTATCCAACTTTGAAAACTGTTGCAGATAACAGTTTTGCATTTGAAAAGGAGTAGCTTGTAAGGAAGATGCTTTAGTTGATGGCAAAAAACCCATAAACTTTCTTCACAGGAATGTATTCAATCCAATATGTAGTCACTGTCTGTTGTCATGCTGCAGGAAAACCTCTGCCATTCAAACTCCAGAAAACGTTTTTAAATCTTTAACAACCAAAGTGAAAACAATATAAAATAAAAAATATTTTTGTATTAAACTTCCTGGAATTGCCTGACTATAATTCTGCCAGTGATCCTGGTGGCTTGAGCTCTAGGGTCTGCTCACTGCTTAAAGTATTTCTTGTGATTTTGTTATCGCTGCCTTGCCCTGTGTGCAGTTACACAAAAGTCCTTTTGAAGCTCTGCCATGGAGCTTGGGCTCAATAACAAATAAGTCAGGTTTTGTCATTCGTGTGCCAATATGACAGATACAATAGCATGCCTGCTTCTGTAGACATTAGATCTGAAGACTTCCCCAGCTTGTGAATTGCTATTTTCTCTCAGCACATCTGCTTTATTCATACACCTCTTATTGTAGCCCCTATCTAGTTCTTCAGGAACGCTCTTAGAAATAAGCTCAGTCTCATCCCGTACCTCTTCTTTGTCTGCACTAGTACCCCTCAATATGTATTCTTGTTGGTGATAGCGAGAAGAAAGGAGAAATAGAAGTGTCCAGTTTGCTTTCTGATGTTCTTGTTCGTTTCATTAAAAGTACCTGACGTCCCAAAATGAGTGCAAAAGCTCTGTGTGTTTTGCCTTGTACAATTCCAAAGATCTTAAACTGGGTTTTTTTTGTTTGTTTGTTTATGGGTGGTTGGTTGTGATGTTGGCAGAGAGGTTTTTTGTTTTGGTTTGTTTTGGTTTTTGTTTTAGGTAGGCAACATTGAAACAGCTGAGGAAATAAGTAAGGAAAGAGGAGTAAGTGACACAAAGCTTTGCATCTCAAGACAAATTTGGCCCTAAGCCTGTTAAAGCCCAACAATCTCGTTTATCTCTTTGCATAGGACTAAGGGAGAGATGAATTTGTGGACCATGGAAACACAACAGCAGCTTTTTCCTTACTGTTTCCTTACATACTCTCTATCCATTGTGCAGTCAAAATAACTTCTTGCCTTCCACAAGTCTCAAAATCTTTTACCATTGTTTACATAAGGTTATGCATCTGGAAGAAATCCTTGGCTATCTGGCAAAATGTGCCCCCTTCATTAAAATTTTACTTAATTTACCCACTGTATCCCTTGCATTCTTATAGGTCAGGAATCAACAAATTACCTTAATCATGGAAATAATTTATCAGTATTTGACTCAGTCCCTACATAGTCAGTGGGACATAAGTACACAAAGTTACAGACATACTCAAAAGCTTTGCTAAATCAGGGACACAGTTAATGATGTTATTTCACTCTTACTGTTTACAAACAATCCCTTTTCACAAATTGTGTGGTTAGACAGTACCTATATTCCTTTTTCAATGACTGGAAAACCAGGGGAAATTTCGTCTTTTTTTTTTTTCTTGTACGCTTTTGAAAGTAGAATGCTTTCTTTGTAACTGAAGAGATACACTGCTATAGAGACATTCATTGTACTCAATTTCCCTTCAGGTTCAACAAACACTTTGTTCTTTAAACAAATATCTCCTTTGAGCTGATAAATGGCACATTCATTGATATTATACTACCATTGCTGTTGCAGTCACTGCAGTGCTTTTCAGGTCCTTGGCCTTGAGACATCTCTATGGATAATAGAGATGGGGTTATCGTTTTAACATTTGAGCTACTTACCCCATAAGTGGCTATCTCCTGCGGCATCATAATCTAGGAGCAGGGAATAGTCTCACAATTCATAAACAATAATATGTGTCTCATGTTAAATGTGTGCCCAAGCATTATGACCTTAGGGTATTTGGATACCTTTTTTTTATTGCTGTTGTTGTTGTTGTTTTCTTTTCAGAAAGACAATCGCCATACTTAAAATGCATAATTAAAAAATAATAATAATGCAACTCTTCTGCCAGATCTTGACTGGCAACAACAACTGGGTTCTAATGTGAAGAAATCATTATTAACACACTCATTAGAGCCTCCACACAGAAACATGAGCAAACTAAAATAAGATTTCTGTTGCTCAGTGACCTAGTTTTCCCCAGTCTCAAAGATTAATTAGTTTAAGAAACAATATTTGTATTAAATGGAGAAAACAAACCACCAACAAGACAGATAAGCAAGGCAACATGCCATACCTAATTCATAAAATCTAACTGCAATATTTTTCAGTCTTTCTCTCTGGGGAAGCAACTACTAGGCAATTCTGTAGCCTTCTATTTTTCCACTGCACAGGAGGTTTACAGTGATCTTCTTGGAAGAATCCCGTGGGATACACTCATGGATGAAAGAAGGGTCCAGGAGAGTTGATTGATTTTTAAGGATCACTTCCTCCAAGCTCAAGAATAACACATTGTGATTTACGGGAAGGCAAACAAAGGCAGAAGGAGTCTTGTGCGGATGAAGAAGGAGGTCCTGACAAATGTCTAACATAAAAAGGAACCATACAAGAGATGGAAGTAGAGACAAGTCATCCAGGAGGAAAGTAAGAAGCATTGACTGATCATGCAAGGGTGGCATTAGTAAAGCCAAAGCTCAGGTGGAGTTGAATCCGGTGACAGATGTGGAAAGAGACAAGAAAGATTCCTAAAGGTATACCAGCAGCAAAAAAGACGACTAGGGAAAACGTGGACCTGATGCTAACAGGGCAGGATAGCTGATGACTAAGGACATGGAAAAGGCCAAGGAATTCAATGACTTCTCTGGTAAGACAGATGTTTAGGAATCCCAGGCCACTGAGAGCAAAAGGAAAGTCTGAACTAAGGAAAACCTACTCTTGGTGGAGTAGGAGCAGGTCAGGGAACATTTAAACAAACTAGACATACAATAGTCCATGGTATGTAACAGGACACACCCATAGATGGTGAGGCATCTCATTGATGTCAGTGACATGCCACTGTTGACTATATTTGAAAGGCTGTGTCAGGTGGGAGAAGTTTATGGAAGAAAGCAAATGTCAATCTTATCTTCAAAGAGAGTAAAAAGACGGATCCAAGGAATTGCAGGCTGGTCAACCTCACTTCAATCCCTGGGAAGGTAATGGAGTGACTCATTCTGGAAACCATTTCTAAACATATGAAGGACAATAAGGTGATTGGGAGTAGTCAGCAAGGAGGTACGACAGGGAAATCATGTCAATACTGGGGGCAACACCATTTAACCTCTGCATTAATGACTTAGATAATGGGGTAGGATGCACCTGCAGTGGATTTGCAGACAACGCAAAGCTGGCAGGAGTAGACGATGCACTAGGCAGTTGTGCCAACATTCAGAGGGACCTCAACAGGCTACAGAAATGGGCTGATGGGAGCCCTATGAAGTTCAACAACAGGAAATGCAGGGTCCTGCACCTGGGAATACCTATACAGATTTCTTCATGCCACTAGTAGAATTGTAAGTGTTATAAGGAGGTGTTTTGGGGTTTTTTTTTTTGGGGGGGTGGGGGGTGGCTGTAGTTTTGTAAGGGACTTGGACTTCTTCAGCATTAAGAAGGAAAACTGAGACTTCAGTTGCTAGAGTTGGTTACCCTGAACACCTGTGTCCCACTTGCGAAACTAGTACCTTTTAGATAGGATTACAAATGAAGTAAAGAAAGAAGGATTTGCTGCTTCAGGGCTTTATGTAACAGAATTCTCCATATTGGTTGTTTTGTACTAAATCTTGTAGCTTTATCATTGACTTTAAATTAGCCAGCTGTTGTTTCCTGTCGAACACTACCAGAAAGTGGCTGCTTGCTTTGTAAATCCAGATTTTCTCTGAATAGGTTTAAAGAGATGTAGACATTCACTTGCAAAGTTGCCTGTATATTTGACAAGTAATTGGTAGAACTTATTAATTGAGCAGTGCTATTTTTCCTATCATCTGAAGAAACAATCTTCTCCTCTATGTCTGGTTGTGCTGCAACTTTCTTGCACCATTTCTTTGTTACCCTAAACAGGGAACAAATAAGCGAGGCACAGATTTCTGTTTGCTCTGGACAAAACCAGAAAGATAAAACACTGAAGCACTTCATAGAAACAGGGAGTCACTGTTTCAAGGGCTAACATTTGGAGATATATATGTGTGTGTGTGTGTATAATATTATATAGCAGAAAGCTTACTAAGAGTAGGAATGTTATAGTCTGCAGTGAGACTTTAACACCATTGAAGCTGGTGGCAGAATGTCTATTGGTTTCTGTGTTGCCATAATGTCATTCATAGGCAGGAAAAAGAAAAAGTACAAATTTCCTTCTCATTTACTCCTAAGGATCGATATGCAAACAGACACGTAAAAGTATGAAACGTTTATTAGCATTTTCTTTCACTTTGGCATTTCACAAACTAAGATGGATCCCTTCCCTCCCCAAACATATTGTATTGATTTGTCTGAGTCTTAATAAATCTTAAACTAGTACAGATAAGTGTATGAGAGTTTAATAAGCCTTGAGCTACATGCAATAAAAGACATAGGTATGACAAAAAGGGCTGAGTTAGAATTTAGGCACCTACTTCCAGAGCTGTGGACCAAAGAGCCATATGCAAAGCTGGTCTTTCCTCCTTATCAGCCATACTTCTTTTGTTCAGATCTTATTTTGTGTTTCACTATTTTAAACTATAAATTCCCCAAATGGTTTTCTGAGATTCAGTCTGGAGTTGACATGTGAAGTTAGTTGTTCAGCTAGCTGTCTGAGCTTCCTCCTGAAGGCACTTGGATCCAAATTAAAACAGTTATCATAGAATTAATTGTTTTCTGGACTGGCTTTTTGTTGGCGGTGGTAGTGTTGGCTTGTCTCTTATTGGTTTTTGAGACAGTTGAGTAGCTCAGACTTAAAAACAGAGATGATGAAAGGAAATCTAGATGCCCCAGTCCATTTCTATATCTAGTCCCCATCAACAATTCTCAGAGTGAATTTCTACTAATGTTCTGAAAGTTTAAAAAAAAAGATTTAAGAAAAAAAAAGCAAAACAAACCAAAAGTACAAATGATAATTCATGTTATAGAAGCATTTTTCTGTCTTGTCTGTAGGGAAACTTCATCAATGCAAGTCACAGTTTCCATGTTCTAAACTGAAATTTGCTTTGTCTTGCTATAACGTGGTTATCTCTCAAATGTCGCCCCGCCATTACTTAACAGCAAGTTCATTGGAACTTATTCCCAGTCCTCCTTTGTGATTCTTATACCCATGATTCTGTCCCCTCATTTTCTCTCCTTATAAGTTTTTCTTCATATATCCATATCACAAACAATGCCATGCTTATATTACTAATTTACAGATTAACTTCTTTACCAAAAATCTTCTTTATTCCTGAAGTTTTACGGAAGTAGATTTCTGATGCTTGCTGTCATTTAGCTCTGTGTTTCATGGCTGTGTTATCCTGTGTCTAATAAAGTGTCCATTCTAGCTGATACTTTTCCTGTACCTGGTGTGGATTGTCTGATGTGTTTCAGTTTTATTGTTGACCAAAAACTCTGGACACTTCCCCAGTGGAATCACTATTTTACACCACTCTCCATTATTCATCTGCTGTTTTAATAAAACTTCTTTGTCCTTAATAGGTTTGAGAGTTTTTCCCTCTCTCACACACAGTTGAAATTGAAAATTAAGTTTTAAAGATATTTGGAGGGAGGACAAGGGAGTGACAGAAAGATAACACACAGACTGATCATATAGGTTTCATTTTCCTAGGAAATAGGTTTAAAAATACAAAAAAAAACCCAAACATCACAACATTTTCAATAAACATAAATTAATGTTTTCAATAGACTTTAAGATATACATAAAACAGTAGCTGATTTCACTGGGAAACTCAAGAGACATCTAAATTATGATATGAATATGATAATATTTTATATTTTTTATATATCATTTTTAATTTCCTGTTGGTTCCTCATTCAACTGGTCTTAAAGCAGACATCTAAAATGGGTTGTATACGTTGCATTCTAGAAGTGGGCAGTTAACATCAGACATATGTGACTGGATTTGGTTGCTGAAACATAAGCATCTTACATCATTTGATACTCTCATGGGTATCCAAAAAAATTGTGGGGGGATGACAGATACACACAGAACTCATGAATGAGTCACTTGTGTCTTTCTGGTGTAGTGTATGGAAGTCAGGAGTATCTAAGAGGACACTAGGCCCATATTCAGTCATTGAAATCCTACTGCAGGGGTGGGATTCAGCTTGAGACTCAGATACCTAAATATAAGTGTCTTCAATGCAGGTGTCTACATGTGAGCCAAGTGTCTAAAGTCCTGTTATACTCAACAGAGATTTTGCTAGTACAGTCAGTGAAGCCTTAGAGATATATTTAGCTATACTTGGGACATAGCAACTCAACTCAGACATCTTAATTTTTGTATCTGAATTCCGTCCCAAATGTCACTGTTTGCATGATAGATGCCTAAAGTTTGATCAGATGGATTTTCACTTCTGTGTCACCACAACCGTCATATACTTTTCATGGTCTAGGTGAGGTCAGTCTTCCTCTGTGTCTATGCAAAGGAAGCCACTTCAAAAGCTGCTTTTCTGTCCTACGTGGAATTCACTCCTCCCTCTTCCCCCCTTCTCACTTTATTTTAATAATGATATTTATGTTTATATCTCATGGAGGCTTTTGATGCACTTCAGGAGGAGCTGATGCTACTTTAGCACACTATTTATCTGGTAGCTTGTCTAGACTCCGATGTTAAGTGAAGTTTTCCCCTTACTTAGGGTTGTTCTACATTCGCAAAAGCAGAGGGTGGCTTAGGTGGTGAGAGGCTTTCTTTGCCACACTGCTCATCCCTGATCCAGATTCCTGTTTTTCTTGTGTTGATTAGGCTTTTTGGAGTACATTTATTTGTTCTGTGGCTTATAAATAAATCATGTTTTCTGAAGTACAGATGACAAGGTATTGCCAAGGCCTGATTTTGCCCTTAAGTGAATCAAATCAAAGTTGCTTTGCAAGGGCTAATGCTGCTTGAAAAATGAGCAAGGCATACCTAAAAAATATCTTCCACCTTAACGTCCATGTAGAACAGATACTCAAGGGTGCAACTCAAGGGTGCAATTTGGGACTGTATGAGATCAGCTGTAATGCACAAACCTGCCACTTGGGGATTGTGAGAAACGATGTGCTAAATGGCTCATTGCTGGGGGCCCTGCATAAATATTGGATTCAGGTCAATAGTATCTGCAGCTGCTATTTTAGAGGGCATGGTGAATCTGTGAGGGCACAGGATAAGAAGAAATTTAGAGCTGATTAAAGGAAATGTCTGACTAGCCTGCAAAATTCATGGTCACAAGAGACCAAAGAAAGAGTTTGCAATTAAAATGAAAGGAGACTAATTTTTCATCAGAAAAGAGACTGACCCAAAAGTTGGGATGTGTGTCCTTCTCCTTAACACAGACAGAAGAGACTTCTTAACTATTTGGCGTGTTTCTTTTCCGAGCTTTCCAACTGTAGGACACATTCCTGTCTACTTTCCAAAATCATCTTGGCACAGCTTCTAAGAATTTCTTCTAGGTTTGCATTTAAATTCATGTTTCCAAACAATATATCTTTCTCTTTCTTTCTTGTATCCCCACCCTACAAACACTAAATCTTCCACAACACTCAGATTTAGCAAAGATATATTTTTATGCATAAAAATGTAATTAAATTAATGCTCTCAGAATATCTATGCTGAACAAAATTTAGTAACGAGCACCTGAAGAATGGTATTACCCATTTACAGTTTGAGGGTGTATAAGATTGGTGGATTGCAGCACAATCCTCCAGGTGAGAACTCATTTAGAGGGCCATAACTGTACCCCTGTTGCCTCTTTTGGAAAGACCATTTTCCTTGTGCTGACAGGAGATCAGGGAGGGTGTTTCCATAAGATGCAGAGACATGGCAGGACCTACAGGCAGCCCTTCAAAGGAGTGTGCCATGAAGGGCACTTGCTCCCAGTGTCATGTATTCTCACAAATGGCTGTCTAGCTGATGTCGCCTGGCAGACAAGAGTTCTATAAAAGACATGGTTAAACCTCTAATTCCTCAATGCTATATTTTAATATTTTTGTGTGTTTGAGCCAACAAAATCAAGATCACATATTTTTTCACGAATAAAATATATATATACACACATACATATCCACTAGTGAAAAAATACGTACAATACAATGGGCTTTTATTGATTAGTCTGACATGTCAGTCCCAAAGGAAGAAAAAAAAAAATTCTTTTCTCTTCTACTTGTCATGTTTTTGTTCACATGGGTTGAAATATTTATTATTTCTGGTTTATGCACTAAATAATTAGTATCGTTACACCACAAGCTTTAAATTTCTGTTCTTCTATTGAAATCCACTTTTTTCAGCCTGAAGCTTATTTTGATAGTCTATTTTTCTCTATTCTTTTATTTAAAAAGTCTCTGTGTGCTTTTTTCAATTCAAACTATAAAGAATACTAAAAGAATGCAATTTGTTAAGATAGTTGAGAATATTTGGAAGGAAAAATCAGTAGCTGTTTTACTTTAAATATGAATTATGTCTTTTGTTCTATTTCTTGTGTCTGTATCTCTAAGGTAGCTCTCATAACATATGTAGGATAATTTGATCTAACACGTTCTTTTTCTTCCAGAAGTTGTTTTCCCTTCCCTTCCCTTCCCTTCCCTTCCCTTCCCTTCCCTTCCCTTCCCTTCCCTTCC
>VZSZ01004585.1:68506-115203 GCA_013398815.1 Ibidorhyncha struthersii
GGCAGCTTTCCAGCCACACCTCCCCAAGCCTGTAGCGCTGCATGGGGTTATTGTGGCCCAAGTGCAGAACCTGGCACTTGCCAGAACCTTGTTGAAACTCATACTATTGATGTTGGCCCAGTGATCCAATCTATCTAAGTCTCTCTGTAGAGCTTCCCTGTCCTCCTGGGAATCAACACTCCTGCTTAACTTGGTGTCATCTGCAAACTTGCTGATGATACACCCTATGTCCTTATCAAGATCATCAATAAAGACATTGAACAGAAATGGTCCCAACACTGAGCCCTGAGGCACACCACTTGTGACCGGCCGCCAGCTGGATTTAAATCCATTGAGCACCACTCTTTGGGACCTTCCAGTCAGCCAGTGCTTGATCCAGAGGATCGTATGCTCATTCAGGCTGTGCGAAGCCAGTTTTTCCACAGGTAATTTTGAGGTATAATTATTCAGAGGTCTGGAAGATTTGGTTTGACTATTTGATCTTTGTTCGCAGTAGTGGATCTCCAAGACATGGGTTATGTTCAAGACATTGAATGAAAAAATTTGATGGGCTTGAGGGTATATCCTCTAGACACACACACACTGGCTTCCCACGGGAGTCTGGTTTAGATTAATTTTAGAGGGAACCATTTGTGTGGAAGGAGAGGGGTATCTCAAGCATACCCTAAAATTCAGAGCATGCTCAGGTACATATTCCCCTAAGGAGTCCATATAGTACTATGGTTGACTAGTCCCATTTGCTGTTGCACTGATACTACAGTGAAAAAAAAAAAAAAATAAAGAAAAGGGAGCAAATAATCAAACTCAAACACCATCCTGTGACTCTGTTCCATGAAACCAAGCAAGCAGTGAAGAATGGTGGCTTAATGTAAGCCAGCAAGTCACATATACTTTCATGTTATGGTAAGACTAAAAGACTTTACCATGTCATATGGAAAATTCCAGCTCCTAACACAATTTAATAATGTTGTCTTAAATATTAGTTTTCATTAAAAAAAATACTGTGTTCCTACTGTTGTGCTGAATATAACCAATGCAGCAGCATCTGCTGAAGATGTGACAAACAAGAACTGTAGCTCACAGAGATGTGAAGTACCCTAATTAGTCTTAATAAGTTAACATCTCTAATATATGCTGCCCAAGAGGTACTACCCACAGTATTTTCTCTGGGGATTAAGAAAATTGGGCTGCCACTGCTACAGAAACATGATTTTTCTGAATTTTTCCTGAGGGTAGATCAAGGGTAAATTGTCTCTTCTCTCAGATATTTCCCAGCTGACTTAGAGATGGCATGGAAAAATTTGCAGAGAGGAAGGGCATAGATATACATTGCATATACATGGATGCCGTCATGGAAAAAGCCCACGGCTGAAAATGGCACACACCCTGGTTTGTGCCTTTACTTAAAGTACTTCATATTGTACTGCTAATGTCAATATTCCCTCAGGATTATTTTGCAAAGTAACATCTGAAATCCCTTATCAAATCCAAGGGCACTACATATTTTCACTGGAGGAAAAAGTGATCCTTTTTGCAAAACAGCTCAAAATTTTTATACCTTTTTTGTGGAATATCATATGAAAAATGCATATTTACAAAAGGCCTATAATGATTCCAAGAAATTAATTTTTAGTAATCGTGGACTTCATTATTACTATTTTCCATTAATCAGCATATCCCTTTTTGTAACACAGATGATCAATAATCTATGTTCAAAATACATGTTAACAGGGGTCAATAGCTGATCACTCTTAATTAGGTGTCTCTCATTAACTCACAGTCATGAACTGAAATGTTTGAACTATGTGTTTTCCCTGTTGTGGAATAATCTAATAAGTGACTGTGATGAGCTGTGCTGCTACTAAGTACAGCTTTTGTCTATCTGTGTTTTGATAGCTGCAGCTAGGAATGATCTTGGGAAGTGATGGAAGCAGATACAATACAAAGAGTGTAATACAGTGATGCAGACTGGAGAAAAAAAAAAGGTGAACAAACTGGCAAGTAAGATCAGATTTGAGGTTGAGGTGAAAAGACTGGGATGTGTACAGCTTGTGTCTGGGACTATCCAGATGTTTTTCTTTGCTGCTGAGAAAAGCTAACCTGAGAAAAGCTGGTTCATATTGCAGAGCTGGCATTACTTAAAGAGAACAGTGTGCTGCTGGGAGGCTTTACCTCACTTTTTTTTTCACTGAAGCTTTGTAAGGTGCCAGAAAACTTACTGAAGACTAACAGATAAGCTTTTCTTGCAAGTCACAGGATATCCTGCCTGGAAATAGGGATAGTAAGACGTCTGAGGCACTTTTTAAACTGGTAATTGTTCCACTCTAATTATGTCACTATAACAAAAAGCCATTTTCAAGTTGTTGTCTTGTCTCCTGCACTGTATCATGACATTTCCCCCCAAAAAACCCAAACCAAACCAAACAAACCAGCCAACCAATCAACCAATGAAATGTGAGAATTAAAATCAGAAATTAAATCTGAGATGTCATGCTGCTACCCTGTAATCTCAGGAAAGAAAAGAGGAAAGAACAATGTCCTCTGTCTTAAGAAACCAATTCACTCCAGGAGCTCCCTGATTCACCTGGAATTAAAGAGCAGCTTCTGCCCATAACTGACTTGCAAAAACATTGTCTGAGTTTAGACAACAATCTTCAAAGGGCTGGTGTGCTGCTAGCAGACACCTAACTAAATATGTGAAATAAAACTGTCCTCAGCTAGTCTGACTTCATGTCATCCAGTTTTGAATAGTAATTGCAATCTTTTCCGGTGTAGGTACTTCAGTGAACAGTCATCTTGAGATTGTATGTGGGATTGGCATTCCATGGCAGGCCAAAACTCTAGTACCATGAACTGCAGACAAGTTCAGTTTCTACTCTGTGATTCTCTTACTTTAAATCCTGAGTAAAATTCTTATAAATGTATTCAAAGAGAGGATGTCACTTGACTTGCTTTTTTCTTTAACATTATGAATAAATGAGCTTTTATTTCTCCCTTCATCTCCTAATCTTATTTTGGGATGTTTTAAAACTTACGAGGAAATACTGAGTAATGGAATAGAAAGCCATACATAAAGATTGTAAAGATCAGATCTGAGAATAAGAAAAATAAAACACTTGATGATTACCAGTCAAAAGTTATTTAGGACATTATGATCAAATATATATATATTTGAAAAATATATTAAATATGTCAGAAGCAACTTACAAAGACAGAAATATAGACATTTGTATTAAAAAATGTGCAGTTTTTTAAATCTGGCTAAATATTTTTGAAGAGTGAGGTTTCAATAAAAAATAATTTGAAAATAAAAGAGCCAATATATTTGTTAAAAACATTATTATGAAAGAAAAAATGTGTTGGTTTTTTTTTTTTAGGAGGTAGGTTATGCACAGTTTCATTTAGGAAGCCAACACATCAAACTCCATGACATCTGGGCTATGATTCATATGGAAATGAAAGAAAAGGAGGAAAGGAGAAATTCAGGAAGACAGATGCATAGTAGTTGTTGGGCTGCTAAATCAGTATGTTTGGTAGCTATAGGCCATACCTTCAGGACCATTATTCTCTGAAAAATAGTAACTAAAATAAATCCCCTTTGAGAATTCAAGTGCATGGAAAGTTTATTCTATGGGCAGGAGTCTGAAGGGATGATAGCCCAAAAATCCAATCTGGCAAAATACCTTGGCTCTCAGTGACAGACTATATGTTTTTGAGGACAAGAGTGGTCTTGTGGTTACCTGGTCCAGGTCTAGGCAGCAGAAGATATGCGTACAGTGTTCAGGTCTGCGAAACATCAGCAGTATTTTGTGTTGCTTTGCTTTGTGCTTCTAAGACACCCGTCGCTCTGGCACACCAGCTGTCGCTTGCTGATAGTCTGACGCTTTTTTGCATTATTAGGAGCTAAATGCCATGATTCCAGATTTGCTATTGTGTCTGTCTCATGGACCTAAACCTCACAAATAATGCAGTCCTCAAATGTGAGTTTTTTGAAACCAAGGTCATTTAAGAAAGCTATATTTTAAGGGGATTTTTTTGTTGTTGTTGTTATTTTATTCCCAGTGAGAGGCTGTTGAAATAAAGCATGTTTGCTTCCAGAGAAATCCTACCAAAGCAAAATTACAGTACTGCTCACTTTTAAATTTCACAGCAAAGTAGCACTTAAGGCTTATTGCAGCGCATTAGATTTAAAACCAATTAAGTACAATGCTAAATCAGTGTAAACCACATTTCTGAATTTATCTACAACATAATGAATAACATCTGCATCTGCAAAGAAAAGATTTATACTGAGCAGCAAAACAGAATGTGTTGACAATTTGAGCAGTTTTCATTCCCTTATGTCATATGTCTTCATTATTTGGTAAAGCTTTACTATAATCCTTCATTGTTAGAGCAGTAAAAGTGGAAAACCACCCAAATCGCAACACATTTAGGTGTTCTTTTCCTCTTCTCAGCAAAGGTACATATTATTTACCTCAGGAGCTTTTCTAATTTGAAATCTATTCAGGATTTGACAAGGATCACCTTTCTTCAGGCGTGCTGGAGGATCAAGGATTATCTTCTGACCTCTGATGGACATTTCTAGTACTGCCCTCTCCTGAAAACTGACTTTCAGTAAAGTAAATCCGCTCCATTTATCTTTCTAGATGACAACAGGCAGAAATTACGACAAAGGGAACCAAAAGGTTCCAATGCTCTTTAAGGAACCAAATACCACCTTTGACAGAGCTGAGCTTCCTTACTAAATCTGCCTGAAGTTTCATGTGTGACCTTTAACAAATAACTTACACACTGATCTGGACATGGTTTGCACAAATCTGTTTTGCAGAGTTGACTCTTAAAACTTGCCTTCTTATAATTCTCCACTCTCAAAAGAAGGTAGGAGTAATAGTCTTTTTTACTTTCTTGGCTTGTAAAGCTGTTACCTCTATGGGGCTCCTTCTTATTACAGACATGTACAGCACTTGAATCAACAGAAAGGGAGCTTTCGTCTGGGTGTCTGAGCCCTGTGATGCAGGAGTAATTATTTCATGTTTATGGCTGTCTTATGAATATCCTACTGACGATACTACAGACTGTCCTATTTATTGATAACATACATATTATAATACAGAGCAAAACAGCAAAAGCTTCCACTGCTGCTGCCTTTCAGCTCTCTGGCAGCAACATATTTCTTTGGACAAAAGAACAACCTTATTCCCATATAAGTGTCAATGTTTTTTTTTTTTTTACGATGGAGAGCATAAAAGAGAGCTGTTCTTAATGGTGGTAGTTTCTGTGAGACAGAACTATTGTCCACAAAGAGGTTACTAGTAAGAAAATATTCATAGGGATACCTCTGTATTTTAAGGATTAGCCTCTAGTGTTCATATAGCAGTCTCATGAGACCCAATCCCAAAAAGGCTTTTTGGTTAATACTGTCCTTATTTATTTTTGAAGTTAGGTCCTGCTCCTATTGTTATGGGCCTGTAATCCTTTCATGCTTCTAGAAAGTACAGTGTTCGCTGATGATAATTGAGCTGCATGAAGATTGACCAAAATTGATGTGAAATTTTATTGTAAAGCTGAAATCCTTCATCCCTGGTACTCTTACATGTGGAGTTTCTATTCTTCAGGATTGGGATGTAGCTCAAACTACACAGCAGGAGTTTGTGTTGTCTTGGCATGAAGCAGAAGATGTAATGACAACAGCAGGTTCATTTAGCAGTCTATTACTCCTGGATGGCATTCTGTACCAAATATGTATGACCAAAGAAAAAAGAGATTATGGCACATCTGAAACACAGAGGGGGTTCTGAATACACAGGATGAGGGGAGGATGGGAGAGAAGATCAACAAAACTACAAATGCAACCAATGGAAGCAGCAGAAATGGAAATAAAAAAAAAAAAAAGTGTGTTATCTGCCACATGGTAATAATGCTCAGAATGCTCTGCTTTACTTCTGAGTGACGGCATAGAATCATAGAATGGTTAGAGTTGGAAGAAACCTCAAAGATCATCTGTTCCAGCCCTCCTGCCCTGGGTGTCCTGGGCAGGGACACCTTCCACTAGACCAGATTGCTCAAAGCCCCATCCAACCTGGCCTTGGGGCTTGCAGCATAAGTCTACAACACACAGTGCAACACTGGGGAGAGATACCTGTGTCTTCTGAAAAAATCCCTTCTGATAAGGTTGGATGCTGCACACAGGGAACTGCTCTGAAGCTTCCAGAGCTGAAGCTAGGATTTCTGCCCCGTGTTTCATTGTGCTACACAGATATAAGAGTTTGTTCAGAGTTAGACTGACTGGCATTGAGTGGGGTAGTACAACCTTCCTATAACAAACCATTATGGACCAGTAACAGACCAGTCTGAATGAAGAAAGCCTAATCTATACCTCTGGTTCTCACATATCGCAGGAGATCACTGATGTTAAGGAATTTATCCTGCAGAATATGGGGAAGTTTAACCTCATTTCACTAGTGAGTTAAATGAGGCAAGTAAGGTTTCAGAGTAAACGCTAACATGTTTGGCTGTCTGGAAAGTAACATTCCTCCAGAAAGTCAATTTAATGTTTTCCTCTACTGGATAATATTCTGTCATAAATATTTTGACTGACATGGCTGAAATGTGAACATTAATGATTTCCATTGCAGTCTGTCACTGACCTATGCCAGAGTATCCAAAACATCTGCCTGAGATCCCCAGCTGTGATAACGGATCTCTAGGATACCTGTGTCCTTCTGGAGTTGCAGCCAGGGGTGGGAAAGGGTGTTTCATGGCAACTGAATGCCCCCATTTTGGCAAACAGATTCTGTCTCTGGTGTCTTGACTGAGAAACTCCGCCAGGGAAGTGAAGAAAAAGAGGCAAATGAAACTCAACAAGCTAAGCAGTAAAATTTATCAATGAAACTTTGTGGATTTCCTCACAGGACACTGCTATGGGAAGAAAAGCTGTCCCCCTTTCGAAGAGACTGTTTTAAGTGTTAACCCTGCCATGCTGGTTTGTGCTTTTTGCTGTGAAATCTTGTTTGCAAAGCACCTGAGGGGTCTAATGGCTTTCATGGAAAGACTTATACTTTGTGCTTATCCTCTGCAAATATGCAGTCAGACCATTGGCCAAAAAAAAGCTTTTTTCTTCTGCACCCAAAAGGGTCTCCTGTGGCCTGTGCATAGGTCTGGCTCTCTCTACTAATCCGTTCTAAGCCTTACTAGCGGCATTGATTCTTTCTTATGTTTGAATGGGGAGCAGAAATTTACTTTTGCTAGCGACTTTTTTTGAATTGCACTGTGTTTTATACCACTGGGGCTTAAGAATAGTTTCATTTACCAATATAAGGTAATTGCTACTGCAGCAATTTGCTACTATAGAACTGAGCAGCTGGAAGGTATTGATGTCTTGATAAAAGGTTGTTATTTGTGTTAATTTTCTCTACCTCATTTTCATTTTTGGCCAGCCAAACATAGTATCATGTGCCATTGTTAATGGGTACGTTACCTGAAGCTGTTACAAAAGTCCATGCCAGGTTCATCCCAATGAATTGAGGAGTAATGTAGTTTTAATTTTAACTCCAATTATACCCAGGAAGATTAATTGTTAGGGGCAAATCCTTGCATGGGGCCAAAAGGGAGTTATAAATCATTCAGTTAGATGATCAGATAATTTTCAAGCTCCTGTGGGTTTCAGAAAATGGACAAGAATAGCTTAAACCTGTCTCTTTCACAAAGAACCAGTAGCTTGTGATAAATTAGAATCTGTCTTTTTCCCCTCTCCAATGATCTCCCTGGATGTGGGTGAAATGTCCACTAGTGCTAATTTAATTGCAAGTGGAACCCTCTACTGCCTGCAAGTAACTCACATTTTTCAATAGCAGGTAATAGCAATAGTGAAAGTGTCTCCTTGCTATCAGGTCATTTTATTTTTAAGTCAATGACAGTGGAACTATTATGTACCAGCTGATGAGAGTTTAATTTGTTTAAGTATAGAAGAGGATTTATTAGCAGTAATATGTTAGTGTTACTATGGCGATCTACTCATAGCTCTTACATATGCATTAGACAATTTCCCCTAATCTAAGCAAATCTAAAATAATCTAGGTGGATGCATAAGTATGGACTTCATTTTCCTTTCACTGAGACAAGTGTTAATTAGAAGACACTTACTGGACTAAAAGCAGAGTAACTTTGCAGAGAATCAGTTGTCATATCTTTGTCTAATCTGAATATTGCAGGAATATGATCATGATTCTAGGCATAATGAGGGTCACAGAATATGACTAATTGCTTCTATGAAAGCGAATTGTCCCCCTTAGCGCGGCATGCATCCTTGTCAGCTGCTAAACAGCAGTACTGGAGACCATCTACGAATAAGCCTTTCTATATTACTACATAAAGGACTCCCATGTCCCCTCACTTAAGTTCATAGGAATTAGAAAGAACCCAGGAAAATCTAGAAAAGTTGGTGTGAGGGTGGCGGTCAGTCCATGGCAGCCCCTCTGGGCCGCTCCTCCCTCCTCACCCCTCTCCCTGCTCCAGCGCGGGCCCTGCCCCGGGCTGCAGTCCTTCAGGGACAACCTGCTCCCGCCGGGGCTCTCCACGGCCGCAGCTCCTGCAGGAAATCTCCCCCCGCTGCGGCCTGGGGCCCTCCCCGGGCTGCAGGCTGGGTCTCTGCTCCAGCGGGGTCTCTGCAGGGCTGCAGGGGATCCCTGCTCCGGGCCTGCAGCACCTCCTGCCCTCCTCCTCCTCCGCCCTCGGGCTCCCTCTGCTGCTGCTCCCTCCTGGGCTTCCTCCTCCTCTGCCTGGGCCGCCTTCGGCCCTGCCGCAAACCTCTTTTCCCCCCGGCGCCCCCAGCTTGGCTGAGGGGCTCAGCTGTGTCCTGCGGTGGGGCCGTTGGAGCCGGCTGGCACCGGCTGGCACCGCCTGTGTCCGGCACTTGGAACAGGTGGAATATTCTTGCAGAGCTGCAAAGAAGTTGCCTCTTCTTATTCATGCCATAATTATTCTCAAGAGATTGTTTGGGTTTTTTTTCCTGGTCTAAGCTTTTATGACTGGGACTAGAGGTTCCTCTAACCTTCCTTGAGTTTCTTTAATTAAAAAGATGATGAATGAGTGGGAAAATGGAGATGCGGGAGAAGAGAAAGCTCTTGAAAATGTTCCCACACTCAGGATCGCCAGAACTAGAGATTTGAAAGGAAGTCCTGGAACAGGTACACGGTTTTAAACAAGTCATAAAGGTTCTGAAAACAGTACCACCTTCTTCAGAGGGGAGTGGATCAATGAGTTTTGACAGTTTACACTTCTGGATCTTGTTCAATTGCCCTTGTTTGAAATTCGATCCATTTTTCTAGATAAAAGCCAGATTTGACGTGATATTGTGAATCTCATTGTCTATTTTCATTTCAGTCCTCTAGTAAGAAAGTCTTAAAGGGTTTATATACATATATATTTTCATATTTAAATAGTTTTATCCAACTGTACGCAAACATACACTTCTGGTTGTGAATACTTTATCATATGCTTTTCATCTCAGAAGGAAAGTTTGTTTCAAGTATTGAAAACCAGCTTCTATTGGAACTGTTTTTCTTGAAAATTAACCCAAGAGAGGCTACTAAGAAATCCCTGTGGCTAATTTGTATGTCAAAGATAGATGACTGATGCAGAATTGGGGGCTGCATTCTGATACAATTTACTCTGCACTGAAGCTGCTGGGTTTACACCCAGATACTATGGCAAAAATAAGATCAGAATCTATATCCAAACCCTCTTGGCAATGAATATTTTAGCCTTTTCAAAGCTGCTTTTGAAGTTACACTGTTATGTCTATTCAGTAAGTAAAGAGATGTTCTTTATTCTGTGTTGTCATTCCTGTCTTTCGCATGATAGTCATTTAAAAGAGAGAAATGAGGACAAGTAACTCCATCTTGCCAGGCTGCATTCCTGATATTTTGGTTTTGGTTGTACAATGGACTTTGTAGAACAACATATTTATTCTGATGTAAAAAGAAGCAAAATTACTGAGTGATCTTTCTAGGTATTCAAACTTTTGAATTTTGGAACATTAACAAGATACATAAAAATCAGACAGTGATTTCTACGGAAGTTATCAATTTGAAAAATAAATAGTCTGATGAAGTGTAGTAAGTTTCTAGCTTTCAGTTTTATTTAAAAGGTTCAAGTGAGTAAGCAATGCAGTTTAATACAAAATGGCTCTAATTATTTATTTTTAGAGGATAATTTGTTTGCCAATTAAGCACAGGTAATCCTAAATAAATATAGTCCCCTGCTCCCGATCATCTGGACACACTTAAATGTCTTCCCAGTTATAGATAGATATGTATGAGTGACAGCGTGGGGACCCCAACATGATACTTTTTAATTAAAAGCCAATGTTCCATATTCATTTGATAGCCATTTTTTCTTTTTCTTTTTGCCTTTGCCAATGATTTCCTTGTTCAATCACGTAATCTTTGAAGTACCCAATTTCAAGTAGAGAGAGTAAATTTTGCACCTTTTAGAGATAAAGTTAACACCAAAATCTCTATTCAAGCACTCAAACAGACTTTTTTGGAAGCTGGGCTTCATATTCACACCTAATAGCCTCTGCTGAGAGGGTATCTTTTTCCCTTAAATGCTAATACTTATTTCAGTCATTAAATGCTAAGTATTTTGGGAATTAATATGTGGACATGTGACTTCTACTTCAACCTACAGTCACCAAGAACAGATCTCCCTTCTTTTTAAAAGGAACCAAAAGGAAATAATTTTTAAAAGCTAATTTGTCTCATCTTTAATGAGAAGTTACTGGCCAGAGCGAAGCAAGTGCATAGGCAGAAAGGAGAAGCAGTTTAGAGGATTTCAGAGTTTTCTTTGTGAAGAAACACAATAGAACAAGAATGCTTTGCATACTGATCCCTCTCTTAAAGCAGACTGGCCAGAGGAAAATAATAGTTTTGGTACATCAAAGAAGAATTCTGTTCCATAAGTGATGGTGGTAGTTGGTAGCTCTTGGGACAACCCGAGTCCATGATCCCTGAGTCTAAGTTCAATTTCATTTTCTTTTATTATATTGATACTCTAACTAGATCATAATTTCTCAAACTTCTTTTTTTTCTTTTATTCCCAATTCAAAAAAACACCTAACCACCTAAAACTATAGAATCATAGAATCATAGAATTGTTGAGGTTGGAAGTGACCTGTAAGATCATCAAGTCCAACCATTAACCTAACCTGACAAAACCACTTCTAAACCATATCCCCAAGTACCACGTCTATCCTTTTTTTAAACACCTCCAGGGATGGCGAACTCACCACCTCCCTGGGCAGCCTATTCCAGTGCTGGATAACCCTTTCAGTGAAAATTTTTTTCCTAATATCCAACCTAAACCTCACCTGGCTTAACTTGAACCCATTTCCTTTCGTCCTATCCTATATATTTATCTTTGACTTGTCAGTTATAGAACTAAAAGTCTGTGGACTATTTTGTGCCCTGTGTTCAATCACAGGGATGTTATTCAAAACATTTTTTTTATCCATCAAAAAAGAAAAAGACACCTGAGCTGCAACTGCTTGATTTTATTTTTTGTCTTTCCATGCACACAAATATGTTCATATTTATATATGGAACACCCTCTGCTGTCAGTGCTCCATGAGTAACACAATGACAAAAATGGAGTAGATGGTAAATCTTGAGACCTCCTCTCATGAATATTGCTCTGAATTACTGCAATTAAATTATGTTGCATAAAGCTGCACATTTGTTTTCAAATGTCTACTGTATTCTAAAGAACACTGAAACAGGTAAAAATAAATGAGGTTAAGGGTTTCGTTCAGATCCTTTGAATGTCTCAACTTACATGATAGATGTGTCACAGCTAACACAAAGGCCTGGTCTGAATTCTTATTTTGCGTGTACTGTATTGTGTCAATTGGACAGTATTAGCTTAGTCTTATCTCCACCACTGTTTGTTTTGTTTTGGTTTGGTTTGGTTTGGTTTGGTTTGGTTTGGTTTGGTTTGGTTTGGTTTTTTTCCTGGGTGTTTCAGGGTCAGTCATGGGTTAAGGTTGGTTATTTTTCCAAGAATGAGTCGCGAATAAGCACAACTGGGAGAAATTGTATTACTTCCTCCTAGACAATTGCAGCCTAGGAAAACCAGTGTGACAAGGTGCATAGAGGTAGAACAAAAAAATCAGAGCTCCCTGTCTGGGATAGCATTCTTTGGATTGATTCATATATTCATAATCCTCTTTGGAGCTGGATGAAGTGTGGCATATGTCTAATAGAGGAAGATAGAACGCAAAAGCTTTTCAAAGGGATTAAAATGATACACTAAAATGATGGGAATTGCGACAGAGCCTAACATATTTGCACGTATTATAATTTCACACACAAGTCCATACTTCTATGTGAGAGTAGGGAGTCAGCCCTAATCCTGCTTAGGAAGCTCAGATACATGTTTAGGACATCATTCTCCTGAGTCATGAGAGGCCAGAAATGGTTCATAAGCAATATTATGTGAACCAACTGGAAAGTTCAGATTTTCAAAAGCAGAGAGCCACTGAATGAACATTCTTGGCCAGTAAGAAGAGTGTGTCCCTTGAGTACTTCTGTTTAACATGAGTTCTCTCAAAGTTGTATGAATGTTTGAATCATTTGACCCTGGTGAGATGTACATCAAGATGAGAGTTAAATATGGGAAGGATACTTCATTTTCTTTTGAAAATATACTGCTTAGATCTTTCTTCCTGGGCAGCTTTAAATGTTTCAATAATGATGTTTACATAATTTTATTTGGAAAACGTGTGAATGAACAGAACAGTCTTTTTTAAAAGTCTTTCCCCCCCCCCCTACTCTTCATCCTGAATTATATAATTCTGCTTTCCCAATGGTAAGATGATACTTTTAGGCTATCCTCTTACCACTGTTTCTTTTTGAACATTTAATCCTACATTAAAAAAAAAAAAAACTCACGAAATTAATGGACATCATGGGAAAAACGTGCTTTTTAAAAATCCATCTCTCACATGATAAAGTCTGTCATAGGTCCTCTGATTTTAAGCAGGCACATTCAAATTATTATAGTCCTAGCTTCAATTTCATTTTTCCTTTTAGTTCCATCCCACAAATCTTCATATACAGAACTGATTTAATTACTTATTTTCTTCCTAAACTCCTTCCAGTTTGTGCATTACCCTTTTTTTTCCCTCAGAAGGGAAAAGCCCAAGTATAGAGGCAAGAGCGTGCATGAGCCACTGCTAAGGTTCCCCTTCACTACAATTTAGACCTTTAGATAGCTCATAGCTGCCTGCAAAAGGCTACAGTAAAATGTGTTAGCGACCATTCTGTGTGTAGACTCAAGTTTAAACAGATTAAAAAATACCTAATAGAGCCTAGACCTAAACAGCAAGTTTGGATTTGATCCATTGCAATGGGTGGGAGGAGTTCATTATCACATATGCCAAAGCAGAATAGGGCAAGTCATTTTGTGGGCAATTCCTCTATGAATCATAGACTCACAGATTCATAGAACGGTTTAGGTTGGAAGGGACCTTGAAGATCATCTAGTTCCAACCCCTCTGCAATGGGCAGGGATTCCTTCCACTAGACCAGGTTGCTCAAAGCCTCATCCAGCCTGGCCTGGAACACTTCCAGGGATGGGGCATCCACAACTTCTCTGGGCAACTTGTTCCAGCGCCTCACCACCCTCAGAGTGAAAAATTTATTCCTAATACCTGTTCAAAATCTACCCTCTTCCAGTTTGAAGCCATTACCTCTCGTCCTGTTACTACATGCCCTTGTAAGAAGTCCCTCTCTGACTTTCTTGTAGGCCCCCTTCAGACACTGGAAGGCTGCTATAAGGTCTCCCCAGAGTCTTCTTTTCTGCAGGCTGAACAACCCCAACTCTCTTAGCCTGTCCTCATAGGAGAGGTACTCTAACCCTGCGGAAGGTCTGTATCTTCTGTTGCCCGCCTTTCTCACCAAGGAGGAGCAACTTGTATTCTGTCTGGTCTGTGGTGATCTAATCTCACAGTTCACATAAAATCAGCGGTGGAAGTTGAAATCCATCATGTTCCCGATGATTAATTGCAAAAAGGAACAATTTCAAGCTTAAGGTTTGAGGATCTGCCCAAGTCTTCAAATTAAGACACTGCCAAGCTGTGACTTAAAAATTATCTGGATAATATCAGTCTGTGAGCTGTAGTTAGTCCGTTTTATTAATTCCACTATGTGTTCAGCGATGCAAGAAGAAGACCAGGCTGTCCAAACTTCTCTGACTGCTTTGTGTTGTGGATGTATGCAGCACAGAGAGAATTGCAAAGAAACATAGTTACCTAAAGGAGGAGTGAGAGATTCCGGTGCAATTCACATTTTAGGAACCCCAGGGTATCTTTTTTGGCCTTCAGCCATGACACCAGAAGGGTATGGTCTTCCATGAGCCTTTGCCAACACCCTGCACAAAGCTTGGATACTACAGCTGTCTTAAAAAGGCTCAAGGTTTAGCCTGCTAGATTGACCTCAAGAGTGGGCACAGTCCACTTTTAAACTGTAGCTTAAGATGGAAGCCAAATCAATACATTTCGTCCTGAGTTCTCTGCCATCTTCATATTTAGATATACTGATGAACTAAAATCATGACATGGGGACTATATAGGCTTATTCCTTCTACTTTAGAAGGTCACTTTGATCTGTGTATTTTTATAAGAGCTTTTACAATATGCACAACACACCAGAATGTTTGAATGCCCATTATATGGGAATAGTAACTATTAGAGCTGGGCAAGAGTTTCATGAGGAAATACTGCTTAGATAAAACTTTTTGGCAAAAGTTTTCAGGATCTTCATTTATATTTTTCAATTTCTCATCAAAAATACACAGACACACAAAACCAAAATTAACCAAGCTATAATAAATACCCACATGTTGCTTAAGGGCAATAGATTATGGGAAAAGGTATTAAGGGGAAGAGAGAATTTTTGTGGCATTTTTTCCCCCAAACAAACAAAAAATAAATAATAAGCTTTAAATAACATTTCTATTGGTGTTTGTTCTTGAAAACCAAAACATTCAGATTTACAGATAATGTACTCATTTGTAACAGGAAATTCACAACAAGCTAACAACCTTTTCTTATCTACTGTGTTTGATGTTTTTATCATATTTAAACATAGTCTGTAAGAGCAAAATAACCGAAAATTTCTATGAAAACTCTGGAAGGTTTTGTCAATGCACTTTAATAACTGTTTATTTGAATTTTAGCTTATGAAATATAAACATAAATGCTCTTATTCTAGGAATTATTTTGTTTGCCTATTTTAGTCATAAAAATAAGACTAGGAAAGGAACTCAATAGTTCGTCAAGTTCCTCCTTGTTCCCTAGGGCAGGATGAACTGTACAAGTGCTGCTCCTGACAGATGTTGTCTAACTTGTTCTTCGAGATGTCTAAAGAGAACTCCACAACATCCCCAGGGAATTTGTTTCAGCATTTTCCACTTCCTCTTAAAAGCTTTCTGATGTCTATTTCTGAATCTTTCCTTCTTCAATTTAACCTTGCTGCTTCCTTTTTTATTAACCAGAGGCACAGAAATCGTTTTTTTTTCTTTTTCACAAACTTTTTTCACCAACAGACATTTCAAGTCCATTTACATAGTGTCCATCGAGTCTTCTCTCCCTTAGTTTGAGCAGCTCCCGTCATTTCAGTCTTTTCTGGTTGGGAATAATTAATAGCTCCCTGGAAACTCCTTTCCTCCCCAAAACTGATTCAAGCCTAACTTGAAGAGTAAGGCCCAAACTGGAAAACCTAGTTCAGCTGAGAGCTAAGAACATGCCCATAATGGGAGACGTTACTCTCTTTTAGGATATGTTCTCATTTGTGTCATCTAGTATTGACTACATGGTCTGTTCATAGGTAAGAACCAGAGTTACGGGTGTTTACCAGCTTGTAAAATCATTTAACTCTGTTTTCTTTTTTATTTAAATGGACTGGTTTTATTGGAACCAAAGAAAGTTTTGTGACTAACTTCATTCATATCCAAGTTTTTGAGAGATCCTTTATTTCAGAGATTCTGAATACAGAGATCTGAAATATAAGTGATCATAAAATTTCTGAATATCAGTCTCCACCTTTTGCAAGGTTACATTTTTTCATTCGCTACATCAGTCACGGTGACCTCAGTGAAATGTTTGGCTTGCTGTAGTTTTGCATTCACTCTGTGGAGCTGTAGCTACAAACCCATGTGCTAGGAAACTTGCCTTGCCCTGCAATAACCTGTAATAAAGACTAAGGAGTTACATACACTTTATCTTTACATTCTTATTATTTGGATCACGTGCACTCACCTCACATAGTTCTGGGGAAATCCTTCCAATTTTAAAATACTAGCTTCCCCTTTATATTGTTGGTGAAACAGAGCTCCAAATATAATGCTGTCATATTCACAACTGTGGAAAAGTTTCCATTCTTCCTTTGCTGTCCTACATGTGCAGAAAAAGTTGTACAGCATCCATCTTATCTTTTTTTAATAATTGTATTTTAAATTATGGTTATTTGTCAAATACTCTTAAACCTGTAGCTGCAGATCTATAAGTACCATGACCTGTCTCCACTGGAAAGGGCTGATGTAATTAGAAAAAGGCCTATATCAATCACTGAGATAATGGGTGTTCTCTCTCTCTCTCTCTGTCCCCCTCTCTCTCTTTCTCATCATCAATTACCTTGACTATTTTAGACAAAATATCAGACAAACCTACCTTCTTTTAGCTACAGTGCTGCCATTGTTATTAATGGAATTTTAAATCTTCTGTTAGATGAAAGTTTCCTAGGGAGACTATTTTGGAACTGTCGATTAAGGAAAGTCTAATTTACGTAATCTCACAGGATTAGCAATGGATTTAATAAATGTGGCAAAAGTTGACATGCCTGGTACGGAGTCATTGTGCTGGAATTAGCTATGTGAATTAGGAGTGTTTCCCTTTTAGTCCCACTGTGGCTTGTATTAAACACCATGCGTCAAAACGCAAATGTAAGGTTGAAATAGCCATTATTATTACTATTACTGTTTCTTTTACTATTATTTCTAAAAATGCTTCTAAAGATGTTGAAAAGACCAGGTCTAGAAAGGTATTAAATATCTCATACTATTGATGGGACATATCCTACTATCAGTAGTTGTCAGAAATGACATTTCAACTAGCACCTCTCATAAATTGCTCCTTAGAACCTGATTAAAAAAAAACCTACAGCAGTACAATAAAAACACCTCCTAGAGCTTAATCTTTTGCAGAATAATAACAAATTTAAGCATAAATTTAAGTGTGTTCTTAAGCATTCTTAAGTTTAAGCTTGTTTGTCCATGCTTGTGGATGAACTGGTCTGACTTTTGAAACTGAGGCTGGTGTAGTCCTGCTAGAATTAGTGGAAGAAAACAAGACTACGCTGAGCAGCTTTGATGATGCATGTCTTTGAGTTCTTCAAGAACTGGGCCTTGCTGCAAGACAAAAAGGGAAAACCTATTGCAGGAAATGATCAACTCTCCTGAGTATCCAAGGACAAAGAATTTCACTCTGGCTTTCCCGTATCAAGCTGAATCACTTACAGGTAAATGGCTTCCAGTTTTTAAAGGAACATAAAACAAATGCCACAGAATTTCTGTGATGACTTTAGCAGAGAGCAAAAATGCTTTGCCCCAAAGTTAATACGACTACAGTCTGGTGAAATAAAACTCCTTGTCAGATCTTGTTTTAAAATATGAGTAGATTTGAATATATGAGTACCAGAGATCTCACCAGAGTAGGTTTAAGCTCTAGTATATTCTCTGGGGCGAGGCTGTGTAGACTAGCCATAACAGCAGAGGTAGCTTACCTGGAGGTAGCCCAGAAAATGAAGAAATAATTGCCCCCAGTGGTTCTTCAGACAGAAATGGTGTCTCCCAGGTAGATGAGGAGAAGAGGCTGCAATATATCGATTTCTCTCTGAATTCCAAACACTGTCGGTAGTCAGGCATTTGTAGGCCAAGAAAACAAAATGGTTAATGGTTTCTCACTTTCCTCACCCATTCTCATTTATTTCACAGGAATTTCCTTAGGATTTGTATTGATGCTGGGAAGATTTTCATACAATGACATTAATATATAAACAAAGTCACAAGGAAATACTTTTTTCAGATGGATTTTCCTTTTGCAAAGACCAGCTGAATAAATAAGTTTCCCTACATTTCTCTGGCTTGAATTGACAGCTCTTCAACAACAGTCAAATGAGACCTTTAGCCTGTTGGCCTATGTCAACTCCAATGGTGAGCCAAAACAATCCTTTGACAATAATATAGATTGATTATTCACACTCTAAGGACTTCAAGTGTCCTACAGCTGCATCATTTTTCAAGAGTGATTTACTTGTTGGTAAAGCAGTGCTTGACTTTGTTATTGTTCTTATCTTTTGAAAATATTATGCATTGGTAGTAGTCTTTCCAGGTATGCAGAGAAATGCAAAAAAAAAAAAAAATGCTTGCAACAGAAGGCTTCTGAAACTCAAATTTTCAACCTTTACCAGGCAAATGCTGCTTATCTCTTTCTGATAATAAGCAGATTTGTTATCAAACTGCACAAAGGCCACATTATAAAACATACTGAAGATGTGTGAGAAATTTGCAGTTTGGGGCTTGGCCTGTTGACCTTACTCCACTTCAATGCTTGAAACTGTTTCTCCAAGTTTAGTGCTACTGCTGGGGAATGGATTAATACAACACTATTTCTTATTTTGTTACTGCTAAATGTTAACTTTATTCATATGGCATATAATTACCTTCAAACAGAATTCAAAGCTGATAAAGAATTTAAAGTCTTCTTTTGTCTTTGTCTCTTAAAAATTTGTGTATATATGTGTCTGCATATGTCTGTGTATGTCTGCATGTGTTTCTGCAGTATCTCCTGCCATTTAATAGGTTACAAAAACTCCAGCTTGTTGTAATGAACATACTGAAATTTTTCATTAAAAAAGATATTAATGGCAGCTTCTCAGAAACACAGCACATCTGGAGTTTGCATTCATTTAGCAATGAATCTGAATTTCTCTGCTAGTCTTCATCTTGCAAACATGGGCAGTGGAAAACTGATTTGAACATCCCCTGGCAGAATTCATTGGTTTTGAGACTGTTGAGAACAGAGTTGGCTGTAACCTTAAATCTTGAAGGTAGAAGACATCTGCCCAGTGAAGTCATTCACCGCTTATGGAAAAGAGCATTTCCGATAAATTCCAGATTGGCTTTTTGTTCCCTCTCAGCACAGAAAGTGTTCTCACCTACATTTCTGTTATGGTTTATTAATGCACTCTGACTATGGATGTTGGAGTGTTTTAATGTTGCTTGATCTAAGTGCTGCTTTTGACACTTTTGATTATAACAGCATCCCACTTGGTCATGTCTAGTGTTCTCTGGGCTTAGCTGGCTCTACATTTTGAGTTCATTTCAATCTTATTTGCCCAACACATCTGGGGTATTTTTTTAATTATTTTTTTTTTCTTTTTCATTTGGAGAGTTCCCTTGGCCTCATTTGCTCAGAAGTTATTTATGGGAAGGTTCTTTCACTAATTCAGTTCTGAACACTTTGTTTCTGCACAAGAGCTGCCACTGAAAGCAAAGTTGAAGGGGAAGTCTGGACGTTTCCAAAGAACCAAGAGGAATGTATGTGTTTTTTTACAGAATTCCCTCTTGACATCTCACTTTGAGTCCACTGACTTCAACAACCACACAGCTTTACTTTGCATAGTAATATGATGCATTAGCATAATTCATATTCTCCTTTCTGTGTTGCAACTACTTGATTATATTTTTGTGAAATGCAATAGTGTGAATAACCACATCAAATTAAGGGTATAAAAAAAATCTCAGTAATTTCTAAGGGAAAAGTCTACACTCTCAAAACCTCCTAACCCCCAGGAAACAAAAGAGAACTGAAAAAAAGGGGAATGTTGACATGACTGAGGATTATTTTAAGATAAGATAGCAGGAAACAAGGGTTTCATAAAGAAAGAGGGGCAGTATATCACACCTGATACACAGGTGGCAAGAACATAGAGACAGAGGTTTTCCTAACAGGTAGATCACAGCTATGTCTTCCTGTCAGAAGCAAGAGACTGTGCTTATGCTTGGACTTAGACCCAGAAGACTAAGGGGGAAAAACTGGACACTCTCTCTGCCAGGAAAATAGATGGTTTATTGCAGTCCAGAACCCTCTAGGGTACATTACAGCCCTCTACCCTGACCATCTACATGATATGATTTTCTCCTAAGATGATATGGGGAAAGCAAGGAGAAAAAAATTAATGGTTTCTAAAGGGGCAGGAGAGCAGGGTATGATTTGTTTTGAGTAGAAACAAAAAGGAAAAAAAAGGATTTTATTAGAAGGACTATAAATTAATCAAATTCCATATAGTAGAAAATTAAACTTGTGACCTTTAAACACGTGAAAATAATCTAAAAGTGTCACATCACATTAAAAGCCATCCCATGAAACAACTTTGGGTTCAGAGAAATGGATCAATAGACAGAAGGAAGGCAAGAAAATTCAAAGACAAGCTGTGAGACAGCTAGAGTGAACTGTACTTTGTGAACTGTACTGCATCAGTAAGATAGGATCAGATGCTAACAAATTGCACTTCCAAAAGGTATTAAATCAATGTGAGCTGATCAGTCCTTTGAACTTTTTGAGGTCCTTCTGCCTTCTTTTAAAACATTGTCCACATCAAAGGAATGATGAATCCATTTGCTTTGACAAATTTGACATGGCTGTGTTCCAGCTTTAATCCTCCTTGCCATGCTAAAGAACAGTCTGGAGCAAGCCTTTTGTTCCCTTGAACAGAAAAGGGAAAGACCACACTGCAGCTCCAAGCAAGTCCATGTAAAGTTATGAGGAGAGGTGACAGTGGAAAGCAGGAGGAGATAAAAACTAGTCACAACACAGGACAGTTGATTGCACTTGGCAGCCTGTATGGGTTCGAACACAAGCAGTGTACAATGGTAGTATTGTGGAGCTATGGATCTGAGTGGCTTTGATGCATCTCTGTGAAGCAATGGATTCTTCCCCCAAGCAAGTGAGTGCAGAGAGGTGAAAGAGTGTTTCTAAGGGTCTCCAGTCTCTTTGGAAACTAGTCTGTTTTTGTTTCTTCAGACTGCCCAGTGAAACCTCCTTCATCAGAGCCATCATGCATGCTTTCCACAGATTACTTCTACGACTGTTTCTCACTTCAGGTTTTACAGTTCAAAGATGAACTGAAATTACAAGGTGAATATAGAGTAAATTTTCCTTTTGGTTTGAAGACAGGATTGATAGTCTACAAAAGAATTAGATTTGCTCTTAAACACCTCTGATCTCTACTGTCCTCTTCAGTTTTTATGTGGCCCAGGAAACAATGTTCATGGCTTAAGATGCCTCTTGATGATTAAGAAAGGCAGATTAATTATTAATTAACAACAGAAGATTAATTTGCCATAGTATTTTCAGAAACCCAATGCAAAGACACAAAAGGTGGATGTCTACTTATACAGTTCAAGCTTTGACCAAATAAGTAAACCTGTTAGAAATTGTAGTTTCATTGAGGTCTTGTCTTGGAAACAAAGACAAGCTTGTCTTGGCTTATGACAAATAGAATAACTTGTAATGGTTTTGTAATCTGGACCAGACATTTGTTAAGTAGAAGTACTAAGTGATTTTTATGTCTGGTGAAATAGTCAAGTACCTGAATTGTTACTGGCCTATATGGATATAGTACGCCCCCTCCCCTCCCCTGCCCTCCCCTGCCCTCCCCTCTGCTCCTCTCTTCTGATTGCTACTGGTGTTGCACAGGGTTTTGGGGGGTTTGTGGGTTTTGGGTTTTTTTCTTCTTTTCTTAAAGATATTATTACAAAGGTGCTACCACTGTTGCTGATGGGCTCAGCCTTGGCCGGTGGTGGGTCTGTCTTGGAGCTGGCTGGCACTGGCTCTATTGGATATGGGGGAAGCTTCTAGCAGCTTCTCACAGAAGCCATGCCTGTAGCCCTCCCGCTACTAAAACTTTGCCATGCAAACCCAATACACTTGGAAGGGAATAAATATGAAGAACAGAAATTACTTAATATAATTAAACAAGTAAAAACCACAGAGGAAAGAGTGCAGCAGATGAGCCTTCTCCTTGTCCCTTATATTACAAGATTTGCAAAGGAACTTAACTCACTTCTTTTTAAAAAATATAGTACTGAGAATTCCATGATTAAAAATATAGATAAATAAACAAACAAACAAAAGGATGTTTTATTAGCTTTTAAATTATTACAGGGAAAATTATGTAATTCAGAAGTTACATAATTAAGAGTCACCATACTGACCTTGAAAAACTTGTGCTGAGAGAAAATTTTCTTATTACCCAAATTTCTCAGTAATGTACCATCAAGATCTAAGATGAGATCCTCTCTCCCTCTTGTGTAATAACTATGGGACTAGCACATTGTCTTCAGTGTTCCCTGTAAGTCCCTTGCCCAATGTGGGCAGGGCAGAGGACGCCATCAAATTGTGGTCCAAACACAGCAGATCTGTCTCACAAGTGTAGATCACATGGGCAAGATTGCTTGCTTAAATTACACCTAAGAGCCTCAAGCAAAAACAGGTTAAAGCAAGATGTAACACCAAGGAACTGAAAATCAGAAGAGACAGAACATCATCCCCATTTTACAGTCTGAAGAAAGAGAGATTAAATTCTTTGTGGTCAAACGAGGGCACAGAGGACACCTTTGGCAGAGGTAGAAATATAATCGTAGATCACTTCCTTTACCATTAGATTAGCCTTTCCCCCTGGCTTTTGCTTAAACCCATTTGACAGCAACTGACTCAATTATTCTTTGTGATTAATTTCCTGGGTATATAGGCTTTTTTCATTTATTTACTTGTTTGTGTACTGTTTTCAGACCAATCATAAGTGTCTATAAATGCATTTTTTATTAGTATTACATGAATAGTTTTCTGAATAATGTTGAGGGAGTAGACAATAATTTAGTATGAGCTAATTATCAAAAGGTATGAGCTATCAACCCAGCACAAGATACAATGTTGCATTCTTACTGGGGAGGTTCATTTTGAAATGTTAAAACTAAATGAAAGGCGAAGAATACTTATGTATGTATGTATGTAAACATTTCTGTCTATTCATGAAACATATGAGAACCCATCCCATTATTGTCCCAGCTGCTCAAAACATGTGGCTAGCAGATTCTTATTTAAACAAGGTCATATTGCAGAACTGTACAGCGTATCAGCTAAAGGGTGTGCAAAAACATGGCGACAGAATGAGTAGTTTGCACTAACACTTACACCAACTTGCACTTGATTAGTTCAAATTTCTCACGAAAACCTGCACTAATACCTAGTTTTCTTTAAGGATTTTTAAAAAATACAAAAAGGCACCTAACTTGGATGAATGTCTTGCACATTTCTGAAGGTTCCTGCCAGCTAAGGTTGTATCCATGGAATATTTGATCATTAACCACAAAGCTGAATGGACAAAAATATTTATATTCTTTATCCTCCTATAGGAAAAACAATATGGCAGGATAAGAATTAATCTAACTGCTATTATCCTATTCCTTCCTTCCTTCCTTCCTTCCTTCCTTCCTTCCTTCCTTCCTTCCTTCCTTCCTTCCTTCCTNTTCCTTTCTTCCTTTCTTCCTTTCTTCCTTTCTTCAGCAGCAAGGAATATAATAATCTGCAGGAGTTGCTGGTCCCTGCTCTATCTATATGTGGACTGTGTTTGCACCAACTGAATGTGCCTGTCATGCCAGCTAGCAAAAAGGGAACACATCCAGCCCACTCAGTTCAGTTCTAAAGGGAAAGGAGGTCTCCTCAGTGTGGGCAAATAGTTACTCTGATTGACTCCCACCCAGACCCTCAATTAACTAGCAGTAGCTTCAGGACATTAAATTTACTTGCCACCTACGACAAAACAGGCAAAGCTGCAGTGAGCAAGACTGAACAGTTCTTGCACATCACTGTCAGGGACTCTGGGTGCTGGTGCTGTTTAGTGGGTAAGTGGGTACAGATCCCAGTGTTGTGCTATTTCTTGATATTTTTAGAACAGGACCTTCCCCTTTCTTCGTAGGTTCCTGGATGTTGTGCAGAACCAATCTCTTTTGTCTTGTCAGAGGAGCTGTGTAGTCTACTGTGGACAATGGATGCTGCTCCACCTTTGCTCCTACATGCTACAGTTTTTGAGCTGTTTCAGTCTGGTTTATGATATCTTAAAAGCAAGTAATGCATCGCTTCTTACAAGGACTTTCTATTTCCTCAGTTTCTTGCCTGGCAGCTGTCCAAGCAGGTTTTGGGGGATCAACAGCACTATCTAGCAGCAGTGCCTCTCAACAGTTACGTAAAGCACTGCACTGCAATGTAAAGCAATTTACTTCACGCTGTTCTGCAAAAGATGTGGTGGAATTTCCAACTATCATGAAATAATATAAATAATACAGGGAGGATAAAGAAGCCAGCATGAGTCTTTGCTCATCCACAGGTCAATATGAAATACCTAAACTGCAAAACTAACTGTCAAGCTAGCAGAGAACAGACACCTTCCAATCTTACCAGGAAGATATACTGACGCACAGATCAAAATGCGTCCATAAACTGATGAGATTCTTTAGATGTGAGGATGACCCTAAGGGACAGCCATTGAATCCACTGTGATCCAAAAAGTAATATCTGAAATACCACAATGGCTAAGTTAAGATGTTTTTTATGAATAAATCAGGAAGAATTTTGAAGAACATTTGTAAAATCCAGAAATTTCCCAAAAAAGTTGCAAGGATGTAATTTTAAGAAATAGCAAGGACGTCTTATTTTAATAGTCAGAATTTTTACTTGGAGAATCATGTAAGCATAAAACAGATAAATCCATTAAAAAAAAAAAAAAGGCTTTTTGGAGTACATTATCACTGCCAAGTATCTTGTTTGTACTATTTTTGGCTATATGATGGAAGATTCATTCCACTTATATATATATCATTGTGAACGGGTTTGATTTCAACCCCTCAAAATATGAAGGGGTTTTCAGCACCAAAAGCTGAGAAAAACCTACTACACAATAGAAGGAAATAGAAAAGAAAAAGTCCTTAGGCATTATTTTTTTGTTTGTTTGTTTTATTAAAATTCTACAATACCTCTTCAGGGTAAAAAAATTCTCTTCATTTCATATCATAAACTACTGTTGAAGCTACCAAGGATAAAGATAGCCATTTCATTGCTGATAGTGGCCAGAATACATAAGTGATGCTGTATTTAATTTTAAAAGTAATTATATAGGTGTACAGACCCAGTTCTGCTTAAGCACAGGAAAATATTTAAGAGGAAAATTACTGCTTTGTCCCTATTTGAAGCCTTTCCCAGAAGAGTTAACAGCTCCAGAAACAAAATTTCATTTGTTAAATAATTATGAACTTTAGGGATGGTTACATTAAATAACCAAAAAGCAATTCAGACCTTTCTAATTCAGGAAACTGAAGCTGTCTTTAAAGAATAGCTGTCTCCTATGGGGAAAAGGTAGTAATGAAATTATATCATTAGCACAAAGATTAATATGATTTCAAGAAGATATTCTTGGCCATCAGCTTAATATAAAGACGTAGAACTGGAAAGTAATCATCTGACTCCAGAAATAACTACTGGCTTTGTCAGAAACTATAAGAGTCAGCTGTGGAATTGAATGACAAAGTGTTGGAGAAAGCTAAATGCAGAAACAAAAAATGCTACTTATTTTGTAGTGACTGATTTTTGCCCTCCATGGCCAAAAGTGATACACATGACAACAATCTGACATAGAAAAAATGATTTCAAAGGATTTGTAAAACTCATTTCCTTCAGCTTACCTGGTGAGTTTGCTTCAGCTAAATGCTCGCAGTTTATTTCTGAGGAGTTATCAACATTACTACAGTAATATTTAGTCAAAGGTTGGGGCAGCTACCTACCATGCACCAGCAAACGCACAGGCAGAACCAAGCGGTAGTGAAAAAGGAGGAATCCTTGTTGTCTCTCCGTAGGCCTTCTCCTCACATTATTATTGCAAAGACTGGAGAGTACAGATCCCTAAATTTTGTTCCCTGTATAGGTTAAACACTGCTCATTCATAATTGTAAGAAAAGGAAATGAGAAGAGGACAGGGGAAAGGAGGAATGTAAATCTTTAACACATTTCAAAGAAGTCAAAGGGGACCAAATAATCACCTGATTTTAAGTAAAAGCTCAATATGGGTGCTGCTTCCACCTCTGAAGTTAAAATAAATGATTACAGTTTTCAAAGACAGAAGTTCTTTCCCAGGGAAATGCTGTCCAACTGGTAGTAGTAAGGGTTGAAAGGAAAAATGACAGTTTTTCTTTCTGAGAGAGCAGCACTAATGAAAACAGGTTCATGGAATGTATATAATACTAACCACATGATTACTGGGGGGTTAGCGGTTATGTCTGAGGAATGTTTTAATGGTTATATTTAAGAAATGTTTGGGAAATGGTATGCTACACGAGAAAGCTTATTTATTGCTTTACCTCTTACATAGCTGCCAATGTTGTACTTGCAGAAAATTGAGCTCGACAAAACCATATGATCAGGAGCATTTATTTGCTTTCTGATATCTTTGCACATGCTTGAACCATTTTAAAGTTTGTTTGGATTTTTTCTTCCTAAATTTTATTTTGTATAAACAGAAATATGGAAGTCACTGCTCTGCATTCCAAGCAAGTAAAATGTTATTTTGTTATTTTATTACATCACTGCTTTTCTGCATATTGCAAAACCATAACACTATGTAGAGTAACTTATCTTTATTTATGACATCATGGGCTTGCTGTTAATTCAATCAGCAAAGAAGCTGGTAAATAACGTACTTAGCTGTCTGCTCTCCTTATGGATTTATCAGCCTTATTTAAGGCAATTGAACTGCAAGGCTGGGGGTTGTTTCTGCAGACACCTGCTCTGTTCAAAATGAGACATACAAGCTAAAATTCTCAAAGCAGCCAACTTGTTGGTTTGAAATGCATGGCACTCATGAACTTTATGGGAAAATGCACAGCCACACTAGAAATTTTTTTGAAAGGTGAAAGCAGAAACTCATGCATATGATAAGATAGTGTTAGAAGAGCCCTCATATTAGATTTTTGTCTGGGTCTTTGAAGTCAAATGCAGTCTGATCTTTACCTCTAAGTCAGGTATATATTTACCTCTTACATGCTCATTTTTTCCCTGCTGTTTTTCAAATATCATCACTTGCCTTTACCCCATCCAAGAGGTGTGTGTGTGTTTGAGTAAGAGAAGCTATTAGTCTAATCTACAAAGATTGTTACATCTGGAGAAAAAAAAAGAAAAAAGAAAAAAAATAGCAGTTCCATTTGTTCTGGGTGATTTTCTGTTAGTTTCCTTGAACATGTTAACACTGATTCTCTTGGAATGGGCTCAGACATTCGCTTTAACTGTGCTGTTACCAAACAAGTTGTTTTTGAGAATTTTGAAAGACTCCTGCTGGGGAGAAGAGGAGGACACAAAATAAAATGAAATAATAATAAAAAAAAAGCCAAAATCAAACCAAAACCAACTGCGCTTAATTTTTAGTATTTTCATCTTGAGAAGGCTGTCAGATATTTCACCTAATCATCTAACAAAATGCCTTCATAACTGTTCTGTGTAACAGGGTTGAGCTGATGGTGCTGTGGGAGTCTTAAATCAGGTTTTCATCACTTTAGTTGGTCTGAATTGGTGCCTAGATGTTATTAGAGTCTAGTTCCTTGTGTGTAATAAACAAAGATTAGAGCTGTGCAAAACTCAGCCTTCACAGCATTTATACGAAGATTTTATTTGCTTTCCTTATTTGTGGATTCTGATTCCCCAGATTTGCTTTCTGTCTGACATTTCAATTAGGTTACAAGTAGTAGGATAATCACCATAGTAGCTGTGAAAAAGGACCCTTTCACCCCCTTAGGGGTCAACAGTGTATTCAAGATTATAAATACAGAAACTACAGGCATCAGAGAGGACTGAACTAAGTTTCATGCACTTCAGCCAAGGAAATAGCACGGTCATTGAGAACTTGTAGATAACTGTATCAATTGCTATGGGCATCGAAGAGATAAAGATATGATCACATTTCCCAGGCCTATTAGGTGTATTTGGAATTTTTCAGTAGACACCAGGTGGGGTTTTTCTTTTTCAAGAAAATTATGTTTTTCAGGAATTGTGGTTTTGTTGGTCAGAAGTGTGGCTTTCCTTCAAAAAATCCAACTTTTCATCAAAGCACACCCAGATCATCTAACCTGAAATAATTTTGGGGAAAGAAAAATATTTTCCTGAGAGGAGGAGAGGCTGACAGATAATTATTTTACTCAGAAAATTCAGATCAAGGGAAAAAAAGAAATCTTCCCTTTCTCACTTACCTCTTGCTCAGACATTGGCGTATAACTCCCAGCTCATTCTCTCTCCATATCCCTGGATCTCATTTACTGGCATCAGTGCTCTGTGGATGGTTTTGCAACTCCTTCATCCAATGCAAAGCCCAGTGGATTGGCCTGACTTCTCAAGCTCAGACTCACCTGGTTCTAAGAGAAGTAAACTCACAGTAGGAGAAAGAGACTGTGGTTTTATATCAAAGATAAAATTTCAGATACTTGCAAGCCTCTTCTTCAAAGAATCATGCTAGAAAGTGCATTCTCCAGGTCTTCCCTAGAAAGACATCTTTCACAAAGCCCTTCATATTTCCATCACCTGGTTGATGGTATCTCATCCAATGGGAGAGAATAAATTTGGGAGGTCTGGGAAGACTGGATATATTAGTGCTGTACCACACCTTTATTCTTATCGAGATCTGAAGAAAAGAGAGACCGCGATATCCTTTCAAGAAATACTGTCAAGATTTAGGAAAAGATATGTCTAAAAAAGTTAAACTTTTTGAGGAAGGGACCATCTCTTTGATGAAAGTTTATGGAGCACCTACTATGACGAGTTGCCTGTCTGCTGCTTAATATTTTGCCTACGTGTAATTTTAATAGCAGTTAATTGTAATAATTTGTACCTTACCTGAAAAGTGAGATACCTGGGGAATTTAGTTAGGGGAAAAAGCTAAAGCAAATTAAAACAGCAACAGCAACACACAAACAATTATAGGAGGAAAAATTGAGAAGCTCAGTTCATCGGAAACTGTCCCCTGAGCAGCACAGTTGTGTTTTGTTTTGTTTTGTTTTGGGTTTTTTTAATGAAAAGACAGATGGAGACCCACAATGGATATAGAATGGACTTAGAAAATAAGTGATATTTGGATAAAACTATCTTTCCAGTTGCATTACAGCAAAGCAAAGAAAATCAGCTGGCCTTAATTGACAAGGATAACACTTCATATCTCAGTTTTTGCAAATAACACATTTTACCAGCACAAATTTCCAGAATTTACCTACATACATATGTTTATACTACCTAGATAGATAGATAGAAACAAATTGTACTAATTGGTTAAGAAAATGCATTGTGTTGGGAAACAAAAGCTTTTCATTTCTTAAACTCGATTATCTTTACTATGGTCACACCTCCACAGCCTTCAGTAATGTTTGAAAATAAAAGGTCGTATCCACTGCTCCCTGAAATCAATGAGAGACATCTTCAATTACAGTAAAAATTACCTTCACAGGCTACTTGCCATTTTCAACTTAGAGTTTTCATAATAACAAAACTGAGGCCAAAATCTTTCTCTCACATAAAACGAGAAAGAAAGAAGAGAAAGAAAAGGGGGGGAAAAAGGTATGTCTGAGTTGTATTTTAGATTTTCCTCCCAAACCCTAATCCAATAAGATTAGTGAAAAGAAAACCACGGAAGAGTTAAAATTTCCAGTGGAAACACAAGCAATGTTATTTTATCACCTCTAGTGTCATTGATTTAAATATCTATCCATGCATCATTATTTATTTTGAAATAAATGGATGGAAAGCGTGAACCATCCAACTGAGACTACAAATTCTGCACCATATTCTGTTTAGTCACACCAACCAATTAATCTGACAGAGTTTCAGATCTTTTCAAGAGAGAAAAATGGCAGTTTTACATGTATTTACAGTGCATGCAAAAAAAAAAAAAGTTTTTACTTTGTGGATTTTTCGTGTCACCTTGAGTACGTTACTTATTATTTTTGTCATTTCTGATTAAAACAGCAATTTCTGCATGCTCCAGTTCTAAAAGTATCAGGGGCAAGTAGTTGAACTCTTAAGGTTTCCAGTTCAGTAGAAGTTCTGCTTCTGATTCAACAGTAATTAGAAGAATCCTGATTCAATTCCCATTTGAGTACAACTAAACTTCACAATAATAGTTTGGGTTTAGTTCCAATATAAGAAATAACATTGTTTGTCAGTCTGAACACTTTCTGACTCCCTAGCTGTGAGGAACAGTGTTTCAAAGACTTTGAAACACCGAGGGACTGTGGCAAGAGTGAAACCTCATGAGTACTGAAAATAATCAAATAGATGTTTACCCTGAGCATTATCAATGCAGGAGAACATATGAATTCCAGGACAGATCCTTAGAGCAGGAATACAGGCAGCACATAAGACGAGAACTAGGCTTATAAATTGGTGCATTGTATCAGGAAGGAAGCAGAAAAACTTTGTTTAGACTCTTTAAATTCAAGTGGAGCTGCAAATGCAATTGGCCAGCTCCCAGAAGCACCTGATAAACAAAATGGGGAAAAAATAACAACAACACAAAATCCACTCACCTTTCTTAACCGTCAGAAGCACATCAGAAACAAAAGAACAGTCATGATTTGGTCCAGCAAAGGCAGCCTTTTTTTACACATACACTGCCTACTATAATATCATACAAAACACTCACGTGTACATTTAGGCATTCTGAGGAATACTATTGAATTTAACCTGATTTGGGCAGTTGGAGTTAAGAAACTGCTAAAATGCTAACATTTCTTTGGTTAACAGATCCTTAAAGAGGCTCCTGCCTGCCCATGGAAAGAGGTCAATTTAGAAACTGAAGCAAATAAACAAAAGAATGAAATCATGGTGGGCTTAATGAACATTTCAGAGATACTGAGGTGTTTTTATTCTTGAATAAGCAACCTTTAATTTCCTTCCCAGGCTTTTAAAGGAAGATGGCCTCTCCCTCCCTTTGTTTAAAGGATTGTAATTCCATTATAGGTTAATGCATTTAGTGATTACAGTCACTGAAAAAATCCTATGTAAAACACTCACTGTGCACTTGGTGACTTGAATGACAGTTATTTAAATCCAGAGCATATCTTTTTTTGGTCCTTTGAATACCTGAGACGCATGGAACACCCAAATTTATACTCATATCTCGTATTGTCATTACTTATGGTAACTTATTTCAACAAAAGACTTTTTTTTTTAACAGTGGTTCCCATCCGACTAGGCATTTATGAATGGCATCAGAAACTCAGACATAGACTTTGTAACTGTGGTTGCAGATTTTGATGAGAGTGATTTGGAACAGATTTTTCAACCTTGTCATTCAAAAAAAGCTGCTTAATTACATTCAAAGTCTCTCCCAAACAGGTGGCTGAGGGTCCAACTCCAGGCTTTGCTCTTGTGCAGACTTCCAATACAATGCTGAGGCAAGCCATTGTGCTCCATTCCAAATCTCAAGTTAATGGCTCTGTTCTGTTTCATTCCTGTTTGGGAGACAGAAACTGTTAACTTTAGTAGGTGCTCAAATATTGTGCTAACAAGGATCAATAAACACTTTAGATTTAGTGCTGTGTAAGACTAGTAGGTCAAATCATGACAGAGGATGGTAACGCTTTTTTATGTCTATACATGGGTAGAGGAGTGAAAGAAATCCTTTCCATAGACATCCCTCATGCTATGTAATTCTGATTAGCAGGTGAAGCACGTCTCTGAAGATGCCACGATGACATAGCCAACATGATAACATGTAAAAGCCATTTTTTCTTTCTCTTTTTGTTTCAAAAGAGATGGGCTTATGTATGAAGAACACTTCTATGTGTGAAAGAAAGACATTCTCTTGGCCTGCAATTTATGAGGTCTCATGAACTCCCCCCCACCCCCCTGAGAAAAAAAAAAGAAAGTATAGTCTTGGAAAGTTATCAAAATGCAGAGAATTCATACAATTTGCAAAGCACAAGCAATGTTCTGGTCTTGTTCAATCATTTTCTTCTTACACGCTCTCCCTGAGGTGTGAGTGATGACCATCCCAGTTCAGTTCTGAGATCATCTTGGAAAGGAGGGGGACTGAGACTCACAAAAGGATGTGGTTGCTCTAGGTTTTTGGAAGCTGCAACTCATTCTGTGAGGGATCAAAGCCTGTTGTCACATACTTTTTAAGCACTAAAATTTTCTCTGTCTGATGTATTATTCAAAATATCCTTTTGGGGGCTCAAGCTAAAGAACATCACAATGTCTAGACAGTGGGTATGTGGCCCAGTACAATGCTTGTGGCAGACGACATGTTTATCTTGCTTTTGACTGGATAAAAAGCTTGGTTATTTCTGGAGGAAAGCTCGTTGGTTTTACATGCTGATGAAGGAGCTGTTGAAAGAGGCTGTTTTTAATTGTTTCTGATGTGTAGCATGTTATACCTTTTGTAAGTGGAAATGTCAGTGCCTGTAAAGAGAACACAAGTCTAATAGGTCACTTTTCTCTGCAACCTCTTGCAGGCTATAAGGCGCTCAGACATAGAATTCCACAAATCAAATTTTGAAAACCACTGTGCTAGGTCCAGCTAATAAAAAGAAGCAAACAAACCCCTGGGTGTATGTGTTTAGAGCACAGTGATTGAACCACTTATTTAGAAAGTAGAATTGAGTTATAAACTACTCATAGGGTCCCACTCTGATCACCAGGCACAGTCCTGAAATAACCTTTCCGTGCAGAAAACAGTATGAGACTAATAGAAAAAGAAAAAAAGAAGCATCAACCTGAAGCTCAGAAAGACTTTCACAGTTTGGACATTATAGGAGACCAGTTTGGTGTTTTGATGAATAACAAAACTGTTCTTCAGAAGAACCATACATAAAGAAATGGGATCTTCCTGAAACAGAGGAACGAGTCAGCTGCCTTGCAAAAACAAAAGCTATATTAGCAACTGTCCTTCAAGACCAACTGTGCTTCAAGAGAGGAAAAATGAGTACAGGAGGAACATGCAAGAATAAAACTGTGCTGTTCTCTTTGCATTGCTGGGACAGAAGCGAAGTCACTGGCTGCTACATTCTAGGAGCCATAGAAACTGTTAGTGATCTTGCGTGGGGGAATATAAGATATCTATGTGGTTTCCTCCTTCAAAAATATTGAAGATGAGGGTGGATAGTATGTATACAGATGAGATATGTGACAACATGGTGCCTGTGTGGGTGATTGCAAACAGTCACTGAGGCAACAAGAACAGACCTCTTCACAAGAAAGCCCATAAGAAGGGGTTGCAGCCTTTCTTACTGAAGCGAGTCAGCTCAGAATAAGTGTGATTGATAAGAGTTGTGGATAACTAAAATAGTTTCTGTGTTGCAGGGCTAGGCTGAGTATATTTTTGCAGCTCTGCATTGTGCCATGTATCTGCTGATACCAACACAGGTTAAAAGAAAATAGGTTGTGCTCTGCCAAGCACCCCCAAAACGGGCTAATTTGATGTTAAATGTTCTTTGCTTGCAAATATTTTTAAGAGCTCCAGAAAAAGACTTTGCTGCATTTATTCCATACTCCTACCGTTGTTGTACTTGACTGCAGTGCATTTCAGGATATCATAGCTCTTTTAAAGGCCAGAGCATGAACTATAGCTCAGACATATACAAGGCAACCAAGGAACCGCTCAGACAAACATGTTCAGGTAGCTATTCCAAATTCAGAGGTGCACACCTATTGCTAAGGGAAGCCAAATCTGGTGGACGTTAAGACCCATGGGGTCCTGGTTGAACCCTCTCCATGCTTTGAGTGGTTTCCTCAACAGTCCCAGTGGTGGGGTGGCCTTGGCTGGCAGCCAGGTGCCTATCAAGCTGCTCTCTCCCTCCCCATCTTCAGCAGGGCAGGGGGAAAAAACAAGATAAAAAACCTCATGGGTCGAGATAAGGACAGGGAAATCACTCATCAGTTACTGTCATGGCCAAACCAGACTCGAATTAGGGAAGAATAATTTAATTTATTGTTAATTAATAACACAGCAGGATAATGAGAGAAAAAAAAAAAACACAAATAAACAAACAAATCACCATATCATTTTTCCCCTGCCCTTTTTCCTAGGCTTAGCTTCACTCCGGACTCTTCTAACTCTTTTCCCCCAAAGCAGTGCAGGCAGATGGGAACAGGGTTGCAGTCAGTTCATAACATTTTGTCTCGGCCACTCCTTCCTCCTCACACTCTTCCCCTGCTCCAGTATGGGGTCATTCCCATGGGATACAGTCCTTCACGAACTTCTCCAGTGTGGGTCCTTCCAACATGTTGCAGTTCAAGAGCTGCTCCAGTGCGGGTCCCTTTCACAACAACATCCTTCAGTAACAGACTGCTCTACTGTGAGTCCCTCATGGACTGCAGTTCCTGCCAGAAAACCTGCTCCTACGTGGGCTTCTCTCCACAGGTTGCAGCTTCCTTCAGGTCATGTCCACCTGCTCCGGCATGGGGTCCTCCACAGGCTGCAGTGTGGATATATGCTCCACCAAGGTCCGGATACCTTTTCATTCAGAGAATCACAAATTGTTGAGGTGTGAAGTGACCTCTGGAGATTGTCCAGCCCAATCCCCTGTTCAAAGCAGGATCAACTAGAACAGGTTGCTTGTGGCCACGTACAGTCCAGTTTTAAATATTTCCAAGAATGAAAACTCCACAACCCCTCTGGACTGGTTGATTCTAGTGTTCAACCATCCTCACAATAAAAATGTGTTTTCTTAAGTAGAATTTACTGTATTTCAATTTGTGCCCATTGCCTGTTATCCTTCCACTGAGAGGAGTTCAGCTCTGAACCACTTTTTTCAGGAGATCGTGCTAATCCATGTTTTGGTGGAGGTTCCTCAGTGTTCCTACACTGCTGGGCTATTTCTCTTCCCTTTTTGTTTTTCTGCTTTTCCTTGCTTTAATCAAGAGGTGAGATCAGTTCTCCCTCACTCCAATTCATTCAAGACTGATTATATCTCTAAAAGATAGTTCAGCTGGTTTTGGTCGTTCAACTGTACGCGCTTGAATTTGATTCAGGAACTACTGGGTAAAATTTTATCACTTGTGTTACATGGGTCAGACTGGATGATCACAATAGGGTTTTTTAGCCTCTGAATCCATGATTCTCTTTTTCTCTCTTTGTCTTATATCTTTTTCTCTCCCAGTCTCACATACCTCCCTCTCCTATCGACCCTGACACAGCACAGATTTATTTGGCTGTAATCCTTGTCTCTAGCATTTTCCTGTGTTTTAAATTAGTACAGTGGGATCAACTTTTTCCGTTCATCTCAGTAGGAGACTGGAGAGGCACGTTACAACTGTACTATGAGAGGAGGATGCAGGGAGGGGAAGTATGTCAGAACTCATAGAATCTGTTATTTTAGTTTGACTACTAATTAGCAAAGCAATTTGCAAAAGCAGAACTGTGATGTATGTCATATTCTGGCTCTGTCTTCCTCCTGGTACTGATGAGGCACTTGATTCATTGTGTTTTTTTCTCTCCCTTCCTCTCACCTCCTGTTATGTGTGCATCAGCTCATCAGAATCAGTGGCCATTAAGATGTTTCCTTGGAGAGAGTGGAGATGAGATGCCAGAATCTGGAATTTAACCATTCACATACACTACTTTTCCAGGGCTTTTTGTGTTTATCAGGCTCATGGTGTCGGAAGACTATTTAGCACTTTAGGAGTATTTGATTCAACAGCATCTGTTTTGCTGGCCTTCATGGGAACTGTCAAGATTTCTTTTTGATTGACTGGAGGGTGCAGGCCAAGGAATCCTTTCTTCTGCAATCTGGATGCATGGAAAATTCTCATTGCCTACTAGCAACCTTAGGCAGATTCAGGAATCAACCTATGTGAAACAGTTTACAGCACAGATGATCTTGAGGCCTTTTCACTTGTGTCAATGAAAAGGTCATTGGTTTTTCTGCTTGCTTAGGCAGATTAATAAATGCCTAGGTAATAAATGCTAAACCCACTGGGACAGGCACTGGTGTCCATGCTGCAGTCAATTAGCACACAAGGACAACCTCTGTGGTTTAAACACTTTGTGGGCCTGGTTGAGCATTTGAAATATTCTTCAATGGAAAACTCACTTTTCAAATATGAAACGCTAATTTTGCTGGGATTTTTTTCCCCATTAAGAAACCATTCAATATACCAGGATCTGCTTGATCCTTTCCTAGATTTAGGTTATGTTCCCCATCCAGGAGGTGAGATCTTACATAGTAAATACAGAACAATTTCCATCACCAAATTGTTCCAGTGATTCAAAAAAAATCAATAATGGGAAATAGCAGTTTGAGAAAACAAACTCAGTGTTGGGGGTTTTCCTCATAATTCCAATTACAGAACAGGAAAAACCCTGTTCTGAGTTCTATTCTTTTCAGAATTCAAATCTGCAATTCAGGTCGTGTTAAACTCTGAATTATCAGATTATCCACAGTATATCTCTGTAATGAAGCCACCAAATCCTCTTTTTTTGTGTGTCATCAAAATATTTACCTCAAGCTTGTCTGCAACTTTGCCTCTTTTAAAGCTTTCATTTCTTATAGAAGTACTTTTATAACAAGTTTAGTAGAGTGTCACTTAAATTTTGTCACTTTCAACAGCACTTTAATTTGAGATTGCCTTCTCACACCTTTCTTCTATGAAAGATGGTCTTGCCTTGGCTCTAATAGGATGGCTCACAAGATGAGGCCAGAGTCAACCCCCTTTAAATCTGCGTAGCCCACCACTATGGTGTGGTGCAGCTCAGCATACCACTACAGATTAGGGTCCCTAGAAGGTAAACATCATGGTTAAACATGTTTAGTGATCTATATCTAAGATCCTTAGGCATTCCTATAAAAAAAAAAACACTATTATTTTTGGTGAAAAAAAAAGAGAAAATAAGAAAAAATAAAAAGATAGCTGTCATTCACCAATTAGATCTGCTAATTACATGAATATTTTCAGTCCCCTCTCCAGTTGTTTTACAAAGAAGGTGGGCAAGGTGAATTTATTAGTATGTATTCTGACTTATTGCAAACACCTTCAAAGCACAAATAGAGTGACATATTAGACGTCCAAGATTTGATTTTGTGATGAACGCCCATAAGATACGTTAAAGTATCCCTGTGTCTACTACAAATAAGCAAAGATTTTGTTCAAGATCATCTTCCATAATCTTGTGGAGTCCAGGTTCTGGTGATGTTTATTGTGTTTTGTGTCTGCTCCTTGGCCATGTTAGGTCAGTACTTCTTTTCCACTTCTGTTTCCCTCCTACTTGTTGCAAGTCTGGCTGTCTCAGTCTGGCTTTCATTCTCAATAAATTAGGTCCAAGGCAAGTGAAACACATTTGTTGCTAGGCCAGCTTTTCCTCAGGTCCTTTCTTGCTAACTTATTTTGCTAAGTGTGTCCCGAGACCTTCGACACTTGCCACTGAGCCTGCAAAACATATTTGTAAATTATGAGGGGAGTGTGTGTTTTTTTACGTCCATTGACAACTCCCTCAGTGAAATCAAGTTATGCAAGTATCCTTATCTTACTGTTCTCTTAAAAGTGGTGTATGGGTACACACCACAGCAGTGCTGTTCCCAGCATCATGATAGGTCTTATCAGGACCTTCCCCAGGATCGCCTTACTGCCAAGTGTTCTTCGTATAAGCCACTTTTTAACCCTACAACAATGCATCTGGTTTATGAGGTGTTTATGCAACCTCCACTTAAAGCACAAATATTGTGCTGAGAAGAAATTAATCCCTCAGCTAGTTCCTCAGTCAGATGTTATTAATACCCCTGCTAGTTCCTCTGTCACTTCCTGCCCATGAGACTAAGTATTTGTCCCGTGTGTGAACTTGGATATTTATCAACAACCAATTTATGATGACTTATTTACGACTTTGTAAAATTGTTAAATTTCTTGCACCAGTCCTTAAGACGCAAAGCTTCCCAAGTCAGGTCCACTAGATTTGTAGTCCCTAATGTCAGCAGAGTAAAATACAATCATATGTGGTATTTTTATATTCAAAATAGCAAGTAATTGTTAAGAATAAAGACAATTTAAATCTAGACAATGCTGGAACTTAATAATAGATTCACACTGTCAAACATATGTATGTAAGCATGCTAATTTACATATATATGCACAGAAAACCTCATATGCAAATAAGAGGTCCAAAGCATCTGTCCATCTTTATGTTTCCAAGAAATAGATGTCATATGAGCCAAATTTGCATTCAACATTGGAGGCCTTGGGACAAAGACCACCAAAAAAGGTAATAGGAAGTCAGATGCCAAGATTACCACTTGCCAAACTTCCTAGTCTCAAAGAGAGCAATGTGTGTTAGCAGAGACAAAGAGAAGAGATAATTCATGAGTTAAAAGTGTGAGTTCATTTATAATGAATACATAACATTCATTTCAATCAATAAAGATATGTACACAGTTAAAAAACAATATTTGAAATTTCAAATACATCCTTTTTTATGATGAAGTTGCTTTTATAAATAATATTATTCATATTCATATATTTTCTTCATCTGCAAGGGAGACATTTAATTCCAGAGTCTTGAGTCTTCTATCCTTAGTCTCATTAAATATCAGCAATTATCTTCAAGAGGTCCTCTTGCCTTCATTGGACCAATCCTTGAACCTCCACAGGGAATACTGGGAAATGCTTATTCGTAAGAGTAGGCTCACTCTTTTCGGTAGATATGTTTACGTGAGTAGGCTCAGCTAGGCTGGCTTATTCTAGTCCAACTGAAGGTCCATATTCATAACAGGAGTACAGTTAGAGTAAACTGCCAAGCAATGTGAGTGGCGGACATAGGAAACAGTTTCTGCATTGTGAAGAAGTAAATGTAAGATAAAAACAAGAGGTTGCTCCATGGAAACAAGTATCTAAATTTGCACGCTGTTTGAGGGTAGATAGAGTAGCTATAAACAATAGTGCAATTCAACCGAAAAGCTTTGATGGAAATAATGCCCTGAGTGTTGCTTAAAGCACTGTGTTAGAAGCTGTCTGCCTCGTAAAACACTTATGAAAGGTAATTAGTGTTTCAATTAATGGTCTATCATTGTTCTATAACACTCACACACAAATGATCATTCTTTTCTCTCTTTCATAATTGCTCAATTATAGATCTTTAGAAGCTGTAACATTTGAAATGGAGTAGAATCTGTGTAAAATATGCTCAGTAACCACCTCGATTTTACTTCCCAATTACTATTTTCGTGCTTTACATTCAGTTTTATTTTATAAATTCAGCTGCTGCTTCAACTTCATGGATTTAAACCATCTGGAGAACTGGCCTAAGAATTAGATGTAACCTCAACAGTGCTAACTTTGTATTGAAGGTTCACTTCAATCATGCTGGGAGCATTTGACCTGGACAGGCTGGAGAGTTGGGCAGAAAGGAACCTAATGAAATTCAACAAGGGCAAGTGTAGGGTACTGCACCTGGGGAAGAATAACCCCATGCATCAGTACAGGTTAGGGGCTGACCTGCCGGAGAGCAGCTCTGGGGAAAGGGAGCTGGGAGTCCTGGTGGACAACAGGATGACCATGAGGCAGCAATGTGCCCTGGTGGCCAAGAGGGCCAATGGCATCCTGGGGTGCATCAAGAAGAGTGTGGCCAGCAGGTCAAGGGAGGTCAGCCTTCCTGTCTATTCTGTCCTGGTGAGGCCACATCTGCAGTATTGTGTCCAGTTCTGGGCTCCCCAGTTCAAGAAGGACAGGCAACTCCTGGAGAGGGTCCAGCAAAGGGCTACTAAGATGACTAGGGGATTGAAACATCTTTCTTATGAGGAAAGGCTTAGGGACTTGGGTCTTTTCAGTCTAGAGAAAAGAAGACTGAGGGGGCATCTTATCAATACTTATAAATACTTAAAGGGAGGGTGCCGGGTAGATGGGAACAGTCTTTTTTTCAGTGGTGCCCAGTGACAGAACAAGAAGTAATGGGCACAAACTTGAGCATAGGAAGTTCCGTCTAAACATGAGGAAGAACTTTCCTTTGAGGGTGGCAGAGCACTGGCACAGGCTGCCCAGAGAGGTGGTGGAGTCTCCCACACTGGAGACATTCAAAACCTGCCTGGATGCCATCCTGTGCAGCCTACTGTAGGTGACCCTGCTCTGGCAGGGGGCTTGGACTAGATGATCTCTAGAGGTCCCTTCCAACACTGACCATTCTGTGATTCTGTGAGTTGACAGCCATCCTGCCAGAATCAGTCACATACCAAGATCTTTATAAGATCTTCACTCCACTAAAGGTATAGTGACATTGGCTTAGAAGAAGTAGACAGTCTCACTGTTCTCTTGTGAAGCTGACTATGCCATCAATTGCCAGGGTAGTCACCTCCTTTTACACTCAACAGCCTTTATCTAGCTGACCTCCTCCTTTTTACCCAGAAGGCCTAATGCTACTACTGCCAACAGGTCATGACATCTTGTCCTGGTTGGAAGCTATACAAAAAATGCTCATGAGCCACAGTTCAGTCACCCATGCAACATCTCATCTCCTCCTTTTCTTTACTGTCTATTCTACTGCAAGTGTTTTATTAGTCTGAAAGACACTTGTATGGATTCAGGATGTGCTACCTTTATTTACACTGAATAATAAGCTAAGTCTGCTCCATTTTTCTCAGTGGTTCAAGTATTGTCTCAGCAGTATTGCAAAGTGCATATTTACTCCCGCAAACCTACATATCGAAAGAGCAACCATGGAGCAGAATCTTGATGTGCTTTTCAACCAGTGTCTCTATGTCTTTGTCAGAAAGGCCTTTTTCTATGTGAATCAAACAGGAAGGGGAAAACAAGAAAGTTTTGCAAGGATTGAATAGCCACTGTAGACAAAAATTAAAATACCCATTCTTTCAAAGATACTTTAATTCATTACGCTAGTGCAGATGTGTCTGGTCCCGCTCTGTACTGTTGGATAAACTTGTTTTTGTAGGGGTGACATCACATCAGATGTTACAGTAACTGTGGTAGGAGGCTTTGCTTTCTCAGTGTGGACTTGTTATCTCAGCGAGTTCAGGCAAAGGTGCCCCTCACTTGGCTGCTGAGGATTTCATAATGTTGCCAACGGGAACATCTGTTTCTCAGTTGTACTTTGGAAGTGACCTAGAGAGCAGCATACGTATAGATTGCCCTCTCACACTTCAGGGACTGCCAGCAGCCACAGCATGTGGGGTTACTTTAGGACTCGGAGGTTTTCTTAGGCAGCACTTCCATGATGGGGTTAGGGACTTGGAGCCTAAGAAACCACCATGGAAATCAACAACTAATTGTAAAACATGTTTGGTTGATGTGCTGCAGGCGCCCTGACAGGTTTAAATGGCTTTCTGCAATAGATACAAGAACTCCAGGATTAAGAGTTTTTGGCAGAGCTAATTCCCTGTGTTTTTGCATTTGCATTGAGGCATATATTGTCTATCGGGATATGAAAAAGCTGTTTGCTGTGGCAAGCAAGAATTCCCCCCATTGCCCTCAGTGCACAAACATTTACAAGAGTTGAACAGGGCATAAGAACTATTCATAAAATAGGACTTTCCATGCCATCAAGATCATAAAAGAAATTCATTATTTCTCCCCTGTGACCTTCCCAAGAGCCTTCCAAAATATTACAGATACAATTGTTTGCTGCAGAAGGTGCTGAGTAGTAAGTAATGTTAGGATAACGTGACTGCTTAAACATGGCTGCAGAAGGACACCACCAACTGACCTACAATCAAAATAGTTCAGCCAGTGGCTTTGCCTTACGCTTTTTCTGAAACTGCAGTTCTCAATAGTTTGGTTCCTCAGTGCAGACAAAAGGTGAGATTTTCCTCAGTTATTCATAACTGCTTAAAATGTAGGCTTTCAGTGTAATCAAATTCCATGGGCTCCTGTAGTTAATGAACCTGCAGACATATTTTAAAAATAATAATCGCATCTTGTAATGGGTCCCTAAAGTAGTCAAGGTGCCTTTGGAGCCACCTGTTTCTGCCTCTTAAGTATACAGTCAGCAGCACTAGTTTAGATCAGCTTTTAGGTGAGATAAATCCCATGTTTAGTGACAAAGCAGCATGTATTGTTTAAGCATGACAAAATCTGTGTTAACTCCCTTTTGTGATGCCTCCTGTGGCCACGTGCTCCTTACCAGTGGCAGATCTTGCTCTTTTTTTGTGTGGTCCCATTTTCTCATCCAACTATGTGGTATAATTCTTCCTTCAGTGACATAACCCCTCCATGTTATAGGGAAACTTTGCTTTCACTGAGCAAAATAATTCGCAAACCTGGTGATCAAAAAAAAAAAAAAAAAGGCAAAAAAGCCACCCAAAACAAAGAAAAAGAACTTCCCTCCAAACAATGTTTTGAAAGTCATCATTTTTTTCCTTCTCTGCATTTTTAACTTCAGATAAAATTAGTCTTTGAATTCATTTCTCACTCCTTGTACTGTGTTTTTCATTATGCATTTTAGCAGTTTGTCTCTGCTAAAAATAAGTGTTATAATTGTGAATATAATTAGATTTGTTCCACACAATTGCATATAAATGTAATTCCAAGGTGGTTTTAGAACTCCTCTGTTCCTTATTGATGGATCAGTACCAGGGCCTGTTTAGAAATGGTGCTTTTCTCTGAGGTAATGCTATTCATGAATCCCAGTCCTACTTCCCCCTTATTTTTGCTACAGTTTCTGCCCAGCATTTTGCTAAAACTAGGAGCATTGGCAAATGGCTGCCTTGGCAACTGATAGCAAATTAACTTTTGGGTAGCCTACAAGGCGTATTTATTCTGGGGCTTTCAACTTTAAATGAAAGCATGGATCATCTGAAATGTGTTACTTGGAAATGGAAGAATGAACAGCTGTTTCCTGCTCCTTCTTTTAAATCTCTGAGAGTTGGAGCTCTGGTTGTAGGCAGCTTTAAATAACATTTAAGGATGGAGCAAATAGCAGCCTGCTAGTCTACTGTGATTCGCTTGCAGAACTGATCTGAGATGTTGGAGGTTTAAATGAGCTGGCAGCCTTTTAACTCAGTGGCATGAATTTTGATTTTTTTTTTTCTTCATACAAATGATATACAAAAGCTTATCCTTGTTTCTTTTTTTTTTTTTTTTCCTCCCTTCTTTTTCATAGTATCACATGTGGTTCATTATAAACCGGATTTTCTTTGCTTTTGGAAAGGATGACAGCTACAGGTTTTTTATAACAAACACGATCCTAACTTCTAGAAATGAAAGATACATCTCTGGAAAAGCAAACTTTGTGTGGGTGGAGAATAAGTTGTGGACTAAATGACTGATGGTATGATGATGTTAATTCAAGGAGCTTGAACAATTAAATACTCTGATAGCTTTGGATTTATATCCAATCCCTAAAAGTGGTCATGTCTATCCAGCAAAACTTTAAATTTCCATAGTCTTATCTATTTGCCCTGCCACAGAAGAACATTCAAGCGGAACCACAGAAAAGCGGTTCAGAGAGCACAATGAAAGCAAAAGATTTTAGACCCATTGGGCTTGTTATGGCTTCTCTTTCTGGGACCCTTAATGAACATTGTGCCACATGAGTTGGAATAAGTACCAAGACATCTGCCCTGTCCCATGATCTCCAGAATCATGGATACCTGAACTCCTTTAGTGATTTTCAGAGTGGTATTTTAAGACACAGTGAGACCAGTATCCTCTCCAAGCCTCTTGTTCAAGCTGGAACATAGGCAGAGCCACATTCACGGGCTTAAAGGTCAAACTGTAAAGCCTGGTGTGTACAAAACTCATCTAAAAATGAGAAAGACTGATCTCTCATTCTTGTCCACTCAATGTTTAATACCTTGATAAACTAATTATAAAACATAAACATAATCAGCAATCTGTGACATTTCATAGTTGGTTCATATGCTATTTGGACACCCCAACCTGAACAAGCTCTGGCTTACCTCGTCATCATCCATATCCCTAACATTTTTTTATTTCTAACCGTTCAATAGCCCAGCTCTGGTAGGCCTGGGAAGCATTTTCATTGGTAAGGCATTTTGTTCAGGCTTTTCTGATGAGCTGAGATGTGAAAAATCAGTGTGAGGCTGCCCTGGAACCTAAATCTCTTGCCCTCTGGAAATTAAAAAGGTCTAGTTGCTTATTTAATTGCATCTTCATGGAATTCGTCTACACAAAGGGGTGCACGTAGCAAAGAAACTGGACTTTTCAAGACTCCTGTTTCAGGGTTGCCTGTTTTGGAGCTTCTGAAATCTATAGATAAAGTGCCTCCATGTTAGCTCAGCAAAAATGAAGGGTAAAGAGCTTTAGTGCTGGATCCTAAGGAAGATTTTACCAGAAGTCTTAAGAGCTGTCTCAGATAAATGCTAGGATGATTTNNNATTCCCCCTGAATGGTATTTTGGCCTCTTAGCATTTATTTGCTCTAGCCCTTAGTTCTCCTATACACAGATGGATTACAGCATTCCATGCAGGGGTGTTTTTGAAAGAATTTGAGGGCAGAAACAAAGAATAGCTGATTTGACTGTGTCTTCTTCACGAATCAAACAATGCTAGTGCATGCCATGGAGTATAACAACGTGGAATAAATGCCTGTGTGCAGCTTCATGAGGGAGTAAATTCATCCTCTATTTGACATTCATACCACATTCATTCATGCAGTCTGAGTACCGCAAAAGAACATAAAATTGCCTGTCTTCTCTTTTCTCTTCCTTGTCTTAAGTGTATTTTTCAGTCAATGGGACAAAATTATCTGACCATTATGACGAAATACAATGACAGTGTTCGTCACCAGTAATTAAACTTCCACACGATTGTTACTGAATACAAATGGACCCTTTCTTTTCAAAAGGACATTAATTACATTTTTCAGAAAAGTTCATATTTAAAAAAATACAGACCATTTATATAAGCATATCTTCTTTTTAATAACATTGAATGAAGTTCATGTTTAATTCTTCTTATATCACCACCTACAATATAGCATATATTTTCATTATGATCAAAATGTTGTTCTTTATTTGTGAGTTTATACTACAGTATAAAATAGTACGTTCAAAACAAAATTCTGCAACCATGTAAAAAAGCAATGACAGGATCAGAATTGAAATTCTGATTTTTTGTCTCATTTGGGATAAAACCCAATTATAACAATTTAAAGAACTAGTAATTTTCCAAATAATGGATTTTTTTAAAGTAAGATTTTTAAGTAAGTTAACAGAAATATCTCAATTATTTCATCTGTCATGACAATATAATATGTAGTACAGTCTAGTATTTTGTATTCCATTCCACCAATTTAATCTTCAAGATGACTGGAAGAGCCTCACGTGTGCAGGCCCTGGTCCTCATGGGGGTCTTCAACCACCCCAACATCTGTTTCTAGATCAATACAGCAGGACACAACAAATCCAGGAAGTTTCCTGGAGTGCAATGATGAAAACTTCTTGACACAAATGATCGATGAGCTGATGAGGGGAGACACATTGCTAGACCTCATGCTTGCAAACAGTGAGCATGAGTTCAGGATCTGGAGAGAAGGAAGTTCGCCAAAAAAACAGGACCACGTCCCCAGACTTCAGGAAAGTAGACTTCGGCCACTGTAGAGATCTGCCTTGAAGAGCCTCACTGGAAACATCCCTGGAGAAGCAGGCCCAGGTTGATTTTCAAGGATTGCCTCCTCCAAGCTCAAGATTGGACCATCTTGACAAGGAGAAAATCAAGCAAAGGTGGCAGGAAGTCTGCATGGATGAACAAGTTGCTCCCAGCAAAACTCGAACACAAAATGGAAGTGTACAAGAGATGGAAAAATGCTATTACCCAAGAGCAAAATCGAGAGACTATCCAAGCACATAGGGATGGGATTAAGAAAGCTAAATCTCACATGGAGTTGAATCTTACGAGGGGAGTGAATGGAAACTAGAAGGGCCATACTCTTCTCAATAGTGCCCAGTGACAGGACAGGAAACAATGGACACCAAATACAGGAAATTACATTTAAATGTAAGAAAAAGCTTTTACTGTGAGGGTGATCAAACTCTAGCATATGTTACCCAAAGAGGTTGTGGAGTCTTTATCCTTGGAGATATTAAAAACTCAAGTAGATGTGGCTCTGAGCAACCTCTACTAGCAGATCCTGTTTTGGGCATAGGAGTTAGATTAGATGATCTCTAGAGGTGCCTTCCGACCTCAGTCATTCTGTGATTCTCTGAAATAAAGACAAAGGTAAGACATTTTTTCACAGAGATTCCAATTCCAAAGATGTTTCATTTCACGTTCCTCTTTAAACCTGTTAATTGTCTGGATCTTCTAGCATAGAACCTAGCTTTAGTTGTGAAATTCTCCGTACCAAAAATTCCTTTCACCTCTGTGGGGAGCTTGAACCTAATCCATAACAGCCGTTCACAAGCATATCAGATTCTGGAGTTAACTTGATATGAATAATTATTCATTAACTTTCAATGTGTATTCCAGCTCTTGTTTTATTTCTGATTTTTCTATTTAACCTTAAGGGAATTATTTTATCTATCCTATTAATTTTATTTTTCTTCTTTTCCTATGTGTTGCATTCCTATGTGAAGGAAGGAAGGAAGGAAGGA
>VZSZ01004585.1:124290-135071 GCA_013398815.1 Ibidorhyncha struthersii
AAGAGAAAAAGAGACCTGTCAAATATAGGCACAGGAAATTATCCTCAGCTGAAAGAAGCCCCTTCTTTCTACCCCTACAGCTAATAAGAGCTTAAAGACAACACTTCAGCCTGAGTTCTTTTACACCATAAAACACAGCAGCATCCTCAGGTATGTGGGGAACTCTTGCACTGCTAAATCATCTGTGTAGAATTGAAGAAGTACATATTGCAAGGTAGTGCAGAACAGTCCTGTTCGGTGTCTTAGTTTTGATCATCATCTGAGCACGAAAGCAGGATAAAGCGTAAAATGTAGGAATGCCAAAAGAAAAAAAAAAAAAAAAAAAGACCATAAGAAGTGGTTAGTTTTCACTGAAAAACCCTTTTTCTTCCTTTCCTTGCCCAACAGCTCCTTTATATTTTCTTTTACCTAAACAGTACCTATCAACAGTTGCACTTCAAATACATTTGAGAAGCTCTCACCAACTGTAGCCTCTGTCTAGGTGGGAGTCATATGATTAAATCTGGAAGTTCATGGTGTAAGCATTTCCATGAGAAAAAAGTCACAGTAACTCCCTTTAGAATTAAAAGGGCCCTGGCCAGCAGAGACAATGAAACATAGAATCCTTCTGAAAGATACCTTTTTAATCCAGCGGATCTAATCCCAAATTTTAATTACTGTATTGACTAAACTTCTAGATCTCCCTCAAATATAATGGGAAGCAGGACTGCAAGCAGACACATGCAAGGGAAGGTGATGGGGAGAAATTTATGTCCCCACAGTGGCATCTAGTGCCACTTTTGTGCTTCAGAGATATCTCATGTGACGAGCTGCTGCTCAGAATAACATGGATCTGCTCTAAAACCAGTGTCACATTGGCCAGGACCACTCAGAGGTCTTGGATTTCCTAAATGAACTTGAAAGGCACTATATTTCAATGTTGAGGCAAATTCCCTTAATTTAGGGAAGATGAGTTTGATATCTTATGCTAAGAAACATGTCCACACTTCTACAAGCTTTTTATATCATGTAAGCATGTAAAGTAATGTTTCTGGAAGACGGGAACACCTCCTTCAGGAATTTCCACGTTACACTAACCCCCTTTTCCCAGTCTACTGTGGCCATTTTATTTTATTATATTTTATTAAAACAAAAAAAAAAAAAAAACCAAAACAAAACAAAAACCCAGCTCTGGTAAAATAAGAGTGAAATACCTTTACTATGAGCACAGATACTCTACCATCACTTTGTGACATTAAAAAGAATCTTAACTGCCCTAAAGCAACTGATTTCAAGAAGAAAAAAAAAGAAGACAAAAATAACCTCTTGTTTATAACCATTAAAAAAATAAATGTACCATTTCTTTCTGCTTAATAGGACACATCAGAAAAGCCAGACATTAAGAGCTGAGCCAACTGTGGTAGCTGTTGAAGCTTCAAAACTCAATTTCTGACTGATGGAAGCCTTTAGTTAAACCCAAGACAGGAAAACTGAGCTTGAAGAAGAATTTGATGCAGTATAGAAGAGGAAGGTGAAGAGACGGAGGCGGACAGGCTGTATATAAAGTGCGCTCTAAACATACAGAGGGAAAAAAAAGAAAACAACCCCCCCAGAACCCAAACAGGCAAAGAGGATAAAGAAAAAGGGTAGAAATAGCCAGATGGCCACAAATCTCCAAGTTTGTCAGCTGCAAGTTGAATCATCATCACTTAAGTGAACGTGTCAATCTAATTCAGCAGCTGAGAATATTATTTGAAGGACTGTCCTTGAAGGGTCCAGAAAAGGGCTTTTCTCCAAGTTATTTCCCTGTCTGAATGTTCATTCACAGTGAAAAATATGACAGCAAAGTAAAATAGCATTGTTGTTTATAAATATGCCATTAATTTCAAAGTCCCTAGTTACAATAGTTAGGAACTGCAGTATGTGTTTATATCTGTATGTCTTTATGACTTTGAAAACACAGAAATATTAACCAATACTCAAAACACCACTGAGCTGTAAGCATTACTCGCATCCCCCCTTTACCATGGGAAATGAGGAGTAGAAAGGAGACAGACTTTTCCTAAAGTTACGTGGGGAACTCTGGAGTCAAGGGAGGGAAGAGTGAGCACAAAGGTTAAGACATAGAGCCAGGATTAATGCAGGCCCTAGGAGGGATTTAAATGGTCTTGACTTATCGTTTTGGAGAGGCCTGCTGAGTGCAAGGTCGGGCTGGAGTGACTCACACAGCCCAGACAGACAGATTTCTGATACATAAACTAATTCTGAGTATTCCCGCTCTGGCTGTCTAACCAATCTGTGTCGTGAAGCGTGCCAAATCAGGAATTTCCTAAGCAAGACTAGAGATGTCAAGCTGCCTGATTGGGTAAACAATTGCTTATGGAAGAGAGAAATAAACATCTTTCCACCACAAGGACCTTTTCTGGAAATTCTACAATCTTTATTACTGATCAGTCTTGACAAGTCATCATGGCATCCCTTTGCCCACTGTGGACAAGACGTGCACATAAGAGGATTTGGCCTCCTTGGTATATCACATTGACTGGAGTTCAGGCAGAGGACTTTCCATGTCCCTGCTTTGAAGCTGGCCAATGGAATAGTTTTTTGAGGAGAGGGGGACAGGCGGGGTGCAATTTCTATGGCCTAAAAATAACAGCTTTTAAATTGACACTGAGGAGGTGGAAAGATATGACAATAGAACACAAGTGAATACTCTGTAAGAAACTGGAAACTGAAATGGAGAGATATGACCTGACATACAGAATCAGCACAACTGGCACATGATTTATTGATTATGGCCTGTCATATGACAGGCCCTCAGCTAGCTGAAAAGCACAAAGCAAAGTAGTATTTTTCTTTCTATAGAATTTGGCATTTGAAAATTGCATACACTTTACCTTTACAGTGATTACTCTCTCCACACAAAGGAATACGTGGCTTTGCTTTTGAAGGCAGGTATGGTGCAAACTGTGATTTTTTCAGCTGCCAGTGCAAAAAAATGTCGTTTATACTATTGATTCACATGGATAACTTGAAAGGCCAGAAAAATACTTGATGGGGAGCAGATGAGTGCAAAATCTGCGTGCATTTGTGAATGTGGAACAAGATATTGCAAGAATACAAAAAACCACCACCAACAACAAATTCATCTTTTTACCTCCTTTGAATGCACTAGTTTTGTCTGCATGAACTTCTGAGCCACTCTTTTGTGATCCTACCTTCTTTCACAATTTGGGCAGTCACATGTACAAGCTGTACTCCTAACCCTGAAAAATTACTTCAGGCTCTGTAGCAAAAGAGCCCAAAAGAAAATATTCACGCAGAGAGTGATCCAACTGCATCCCTTTTGAAGTCAATGGAAATGTGACTTCCAGAATCTTTGATCTAACATCAATAAACTGCAGGAAGTTCAGCAGAGGCCACAAAGATGCTTGGGGCTGGAACACTTAGCCTGTGAGCAGAGGCTGAGGGCCAAGTGCTTGTTCAGCCTGAAGAAGAGGTGGCACTGGGGAGACCTAGCAGCAGCCCCCAGTACACTGTGGAGAGGTCACCAAGAAGCCAGGCTCTTCACAGTGGCATGTGGTGGAAGGGTAAGAGACAGTGGGCATAAGTTGAAAATAAAAAGATTCAGATTGGATATAAGGAGATTTTTTTTCCCATTGAGTACAGTCAGGCAGTAGAGCAGGTAGTCTAGGGAGGCTCTGTTATCTCCGTCCTTGAAGGTTTTCAAGACCTGATGGGCTACAGCCCTAAGTAACCTGGTCTGACCCCCTAACTGATCCTTTTTGAGAAGGAGTTTGGGCTAGGGACCTCCGAGGTTCCTTCACACCTGAGTTATCCTATAATTTTCATACCTAAGTGCTTCAAGAACTCATGTTAGCTCAAGGATGTATTAGTGGTATGCGTTCTTATCAGAAGATTAAACATAGAAATAATATTAAAAGAAATATACATAGGGTTTTTGTTTTGCTTTCTTTTTCTTAAGGTGGCTGTATCACATTTTAGTATTAGAATATTTTATTAAAATATTCTTGATTTCTAGGAAGGAAGGTGATTATCCCAACTTATAACCCAGTTGACAGAACAAGTCAAACTGGTAAATGTTGGTGCTTGGACATTTGCATGTACACGGGCTTTAAACTAGACTGCTCTCTCTCATTTATGGTAATGAAGCTTTCACATATATAACTGGTATCCTAGAAACTATTGCAAACTGACATTTATGCATCACATATAAGGAAACTGAAACCTTCTTTACAGTTACTTTTTTTTTAACTTGAGACAAAAAATAATGATTTCAAATTTTTGAATAGGATTTTTTAAATCATCCCAATCTAAATATTTCCTGGAGTGTAATTGAATGTGCACACTACAAATCCAGGAACACTGCAAACTCAGAATAATCCATAATGTTTCAATAAATGTTTCTGAATGAATTTACAGGATATTATGGATTTCCATGTAAGCTCCTAAGGGGCAAGGCTACTGATATCCAACTTGTGGGCTTAGAATGAGAAAGGATATCTCACAGTGCAATGCACTGCAAACTCAGCTGAAGAGATCCTGAGTATATCTCTACAGGCTTCAGGGCATTCTCCTTTGCCTCCACAATGCTGTTAACTGAACAAAACCTAGCCTAAATATCAAATATTCAAAGTAATCAATTTCCTTTACTTTCTTAGGGGTTCAAACACCATTTTAATGGGGTCTAATTAAGACTAAAAATAAAATCATCAGGGAAGTATTTCACAGAATTTTTATCCTATAAAATATTTGTATTGTTTTCTTTTTAATTTCACCATCATTTCTGCTTACATGTCCTTAGAGGATTTTTTTTTTTTTTAATCCATTTGAATGATGCAGAACTGGTTTCAGTATCTACTATTAGTCTGGAGGCCCTCTGTCCATAAGACTGATTTAATGGCCAGATCATCTAGAACTGAACCCTATCCCATATAGCTGACAAATCTTAAATTCCAGTTTTTGAAATTTAGTGCCTACTTTTCCAGCCAGACCTGCAGACGTCTACTGAAATGACATCTTAGGAATAGTTCTAAAAGATAACCCTTAGCTCCAGAAAGCTATTTCAAGATGATGCAATTATGCATCACTAAGTCTTGATACAGAAAAGAAAAGTTAATGAAAAGCCATGAGAAAGTGATATTTCCTCAGCATTTTCTCAGGAAAGCAAAATGGAGAATAAGAAGAATCATAGACTCAGCGCTGATTGATCATTTTTGCTGTATAATTAATCAAAGGATCAGAAAGACCCGTTAATTATTGTGTCCTTAGCATTTTGAATCATTAACTGACAGGTCTTCTAGACAAGCAGAAAGAGACTACACATGGGCTAAGAAATTATACAGTGCAACATTATTCATCCTTGGTATGAAGAAGCAGCCAAGTGCTATTATCTTCCATCTCCACCTCTTTTATTTTTTCCCATTTGTTAGCCTCTGTATGTAGTTTAGAAGACATTCTTCTCCTTTCCCATCATCTGCGGGTTTAGGGATTAGAGCAGGGTCAAATAGAGTCCTGTAAATCACACAATTTTTATAATGAGTTTAGAGCTTTCCTTTCTGTATTTGTTTTGTATTCAATTTCAGGGCTGGCCAAGGATTACTTAGTTTCTAGGGTGTGATGCATTTGGCACAGCACGGCTTAGACTGGCTGGCTATTGCCTCTGCCTATTTCAGTTGCAATTTTTCGCAATGAACTATGGAGCTCTTACTAATGTCCTGAAACTAGCAGAAACGCTCTGCAGCAAGAATGATAAAAACCCTGATGCAGATTCTGAGCTAACTGAGAATCACAGGGTACAATCTGAAAGTAGTATTAAAAATCATAAATTACCATGATCCCGTGGCTAACAGACAACCAACAGTCCCTTCTGTAAGCCAACAAAAGCAGAGGGATGGCCTAGTTACAGACATAGCGTGAAGGCAGTAGGCAGATTCTAACACTTTCTTATATTTTGTTTCCTCACAGGACTTTAAAAAGATACATATTTGTTTTAAGAAATTGCAAAAGAGAAAAGTAATTGGAATTTGGCCAGTTTGGGCACTCATGTAGTTATGGACCAAAATAGATGCATGGTTTCAGAACCTCAGTTTGAAAGAAAAATGCCAAAATATCTCCATCAATCCCAATCTAAAACCAATGAGCAATGAGAAAATAAATGGGGCTCTGGTCTGGGTAAAACTGTGTGAGGTCCACTCGTTGAATTGTCAGAACTAGTGGGTTAGTGACTGGATGGTTATCAGTATGCTGCTCTGAGAACAACATACATGATCTTGTTCATCTTCTCTGTGACTCTTATCTCCCCTTGAAATATTCTTGGAATCCACGATCCCAATGAAATCAGATTTCTTAAAGGGAGATGGACTGCAAAGATATTAGCTTCTGGAAATGTCATGGAAAAGGTGTTTGGAATATGCAATTGGGAAGAGCCTGGGAGCTCTACCTTTATTTAGCAGCAACAAGACAGATGGGCTGAATGTCCCGAAGAATCTTTATAAATGCCAGTGAGTGCAACCACAGTACACAAAGCCATGGGAAACCAGAGGTCCATTTGTTCCAGTGCCCATGCGAAGGTTTGGGTGGCATACAGAAGAGACAAATAGGCTGAAACAAATATGTGTATTCCTCCCGGTCAGTCTGCTTTGGAAGTTGAAGGAAATGAGGTCTGTATGCCATACATCTGAGAGGACACACACAATCATGCATTTTAATAATACTTTTATTACAGAAATGTTAGAGGAGCTCAGAGGTCATTCCATTAGGCACTGTACAAATATATAGTCCAAGATATTCTCTGCTTGCAAGTGCTTGAAAAATGAATAAAATAGAGAGAAAGGGCAATATTAAATAGAAGGGAGAGGGAGGAAGGGAGAGAGGGGGAGAGATATAGAGAGGGGCAAGGTTGCATTTAGTGCATTACTAAATGGTGTTTGTTTTTTAGTGAAAAGAGATTAACTTCAAATATAACCATTACAACTAATTAACAGGAGAGGAACTGAATCACATAGAGACTGTCAAACATTGAAGAAGAAATCTGCGCAGAACTAGCAACTCACCCCCAAATACACAGCTCTGGTTTTAAAAATAGATTTGCTGGCAAATGTATATGTTTCAGTCAGGGATGTATGGTTTCTCTTAGTGCTCAGAGTCTGGATGAGTATGCAAGTTCATTAAACCTGCATGTTTATTCAGATTAAGCTTTCAGAATTCATTACATTCCTGCCACAATCACTAAATTCACTATAAAATGTTATTAAAATGGTTTAGAAAGATATGCCTACCTAATTGTAAAAGGCTGAAGAGTAAGGAAGACACACTTGTCTACACGATCCAGCGACTGTATCATTCCACACACACCCTCGGTGTTACTTTAAGTATTACTATTCCGTGCTCTAGCTTTAAAAAGAGAACATTTATGAAAGTGTGGCTTTTATTTTATGTCTTTCCACTCCAAAGCGATGCATAACCCACTTTAAAAAAGGTATAAATTACCCTTTCAGACAAAACTTCTACAAGGAAAAATAAAGCAATGACAGTGAATTTTATTTTATTAGTCTGAAACCATAAGCACCAGCCAGTATATGGTATACCAGCTGAACCAAAGATTTCAATTGCTTCTGCAGTTCAGTGATTCACTCAAAGTTTTTTTCTCAGCAGTGCAACTATGCTTCCCTGCAACGTCATGTTGATCATTTTCCTTTATCCTCTTTCTAGCCTTTAGTCATGGTTGGCCTGACTAACCTAAGAAAATAACTTTAAAGATGAGTCTAAAACCAACATTTCCATATTCTGTTTTGGTTTTCACTCTGTGGTTTGCCAGAAGCCCGACCCTGCTTAAAGGCCAGTAACATAACTCCTCCTGAAAGAACCATACCCCCTTACGTACAGCTGAGCTCTCCACTTATTTGTTACCCGCAAAATATCTGGGTGGGTGGAGCAGAAGAGCTATAGTGACAAATGTTTTTTGATTCCTTAAGTGTGGACAAAACAGTTCTCCTTAAAAGACTGAGTTTTCAGAAAGATTCAAGCCCTCACCTCACCTGCATCACTTTGGTGCCCCAGGTTGCATAGCCAAACAAAGAAGCATCCAATCGTTTCTAGAAACCTGCAGACTTTGAGTTTTTCCCTGGCAACCAGTTGTCTCCTCTTGCTTCAGCAGATGCTGAAGTTACGCTGTAAGGCACAGTAGCAAAGTGTTTTTCTTAACACAGGCAAATTTTACCTTTATAATACTGGATCAGTTAATATATTTGACTTTAAATCGCACTGAGGCTAATTCACAGATTCATTTCACTTCACAGATCTCTCCTGAGACTAATCATAGCTGCATATGATTTAGGGTCAGTCTTTTGCAGAATTCTTAGTCTCATGTGATTTTAAAAGGCAATGAGCAGATCTTAAAAAGCTGTCCAGCAAACATGAAGCAATGTCTTCCAAATTCTCAGCTGGTGTAAAGTGAGATAGTGCCACTGATATGAAGGACTAAATTTACATCCACTGTGAGTCTGGCCTTTGTAATTTGTTCTTTGTTCCCTACTCTGTGAAAGTTTTCCCATGTGCACAATTCACAGGTTTATCTTTAGCTACAGAGTGACCAACTAAAGGTCAGAAAAAGCCATCTCTCCGGCACCGCTCTGAAACATTAAGCACTTGCTGCTCATGCAGTCAACAGCTTATACAGAGATATAAAAATATATGCATACATTTAATGAAAGCTTAAAGAAGGACATTCTAAAAATATACCCTATAACAGGTGAAAAATGTCTTTATGAAATTAATTTCCTAAAACTACGATGCAGAGTGATTAAATTATAACAAATGCACTTTACACCTGGAAAAGTATGAATGATTTAAAGGAGATAAGAATTGAATCTGTGAGAAACCGGAACCATTATCAGTTAATAGACTTTATTTCACTGAACTGAACTGAGCTTGAGTCAATTTGCAGTCCATTCACCAAAAACTATCATAGCCTAGCTGTGGTGGAAGCGCTTTTATCAAAAGACATAATGCAGCGAAATTGTAGGATTAAGAGAAATGAGGTGAAGGAGAAAATTTGACACACACTGGCATACATTCCAAGGAAAAAAAAAAGGTTTCAACAGCAGCTTTACTGAATCAATATTTCTAATGTCATAAAACATGGGGTCTTCATTTGGAATTCAGGCTATGCTGTGCTAGATACTATGCACAAATATTTCCAAAAGATGGTCAGTACCCTAGAAAGTTTACAAGTCTAATTTATGATTAAAACAACAGTTGGATAAAACAAACAAATCTAACGAGTGCAATCTGTTTCATTTATCGAAAAAAACCAAACCCCCAAACTGAGAAACAACTTGATTATGGTTCATAAATACCTCCAGAGGGAGGAAATAGAAAGCACTTAAGTAGTTCTGCATGTAGCAAAGAAAGGCATAACAACAAGCAGTTGTTGGAAGTGAAATCCAAACAAATGCAAATGAGAAATCAGTCAGAAAATCATAGTAAAGATGATTAGCCCGAGAAACAAATTGCTGAAAGGAATGGCAGGTTCTCCATCTTTTCAAGCTTTCCAGCTAAATCTGAAAGGCAGTAACAAGACAAGGTTTGGTCATGCTGCACTTAGATCATTGTTACATAGACTTTTGCAAGTAGATAGGAGTTCGTGGTACGCTCCAAGGCAGTTGGAAATAGTGCATCTCTGTTGAAAGCCATTGTCCCAATTTAACGTAGCTCACCTCTCAAACTGCCACTGAAACGAGCTTGCATCTCTTTGCAAAAGACCATGTGCAGTCTTTGGTACAAATGCAATGAGATGGGATTTCACTACGTGCATTAAACAGCCCAGACCAGGCGGTGGCTAAAACAAAAAACCTACAATGTAGCAGTCAGATTAGCAGCAGTAACGAGGGTTATCAGCTACCCATTTGCAACCAATGTGAAACAAAGCTGAAAAGCATGTTTTATATACTTCCGTCCTTGCGGACAGCTATATTTTTATGCTTTGACAATAAACCTTCTGAAGGAAAGCTATCAGCTTGTAAACTGGCTTACATCTCAGCCTTCGATAAGCTTTACTTTTCTCCCAAATTCAGAAGACTGAGCATCTTGTATGATTTCAAGAACAAGCCTTAAGACAGCCATATCCTTTCTCCCCTATTTTGGCAGTCTTGTAGTATAGTTGGCCTTAGTCTTGGTGTGAGATCTCCAAGATGTCCATCAAAAGACAAGTGGTACCTTCTCAGTTCCACAAATTTTCTTCTCCCATTGTTTAAAACACTTGTCCAGTGGTGCTGCTCAGACGTACAGTGCATGGCAATGTCACAGCATAACAGTTTCTGGAAGAATGTGGGGATATTTCTTCTCTGACAACCTGGAAAATTCATACAGACAATTTAATTTTCTTTTGTTTTCAGCATAGACTTTTCCTTTAGGCTTTACTTTTGTCCATTGTTTTAGAATCATAGAATCATAGAATTGTTGAGGTTGGAAGGGATCATCAAGTCCAACTATTAACCTAACCTGACAAAAACCACTTCTAGACCATGTCCCCAAGTACTGTGTCTACCCATTTTTATAAACATCTCAAGGGATGGCGAATCCACCACCTCCCTGGGCAGCCTATTCCAATGTTTCATAACCCTTTCAGTGAATTTTTTTTCCTAATATCCAATCTAAACCTCGCCTGGCTTAACTTGAACCCATTTCCTCTTGTCTTATCACTTGTCACTAGGGAGAAGAGGTCAGTCCCCATCTCTCTACAACCTCCTTTCAGGTACTTGTAGAGGGAGATAAGGTCT